>PVHX01024670.1:0-23620 GCA_004024805.1 Geosciurus inauris | reverse complement strand
TTACAGGCGTGTCCCACCACACCCAGCTATAAACAATTCTTTTTTTTTTTTTTTAAATTTTTTTATATTTTTTATTTTTTGGTTGTAGGTGGACAGAATATCTTTATTTTATTTTTATGTGGTGCTGAGGATCGAACCCAGTGCCTCACGCGTGCTAGGCGAGCACGCTACCACTGCGCCACAACCCCAGTCCCTATAAACAATTCTCAATAATTTTTTTTTGTATTTACTTTATGCTGTTTTTAGCTTTTCCTTAGTAATTTTTAAAAATCTGAGTGCTAGGCTAACATAATAGAAATAGTTTTATATTGTCATTTATTTTACTGTGTGTCCATTTTCTACTTTAAAATAATAAAACATTGTATTTCTGTGTAACTTTTATTTTTAGAAGAAAAACATAAGAGTCTCTTTTAAGCTTCTGTGTCTGTAGTCCAAGCTACTTAGGAGGCTGAGGCAGAAGGATTGAGGCTAGTCTCAGCAACATAGAGACCTCCATCTAGAAAAAAAGAAACCATTGAATAAGTATATTTTAAAAAATGTGTTATAATTTAGTGAATTTTAATACATTTTCAGTGATGTGCAGCTTTTACCACTATTTAGTTCTAGAACATATGCATCACCACCAAATGAAACCTTAAATTTACAGGGTTACTATTCTGTCTCCCCTCTGTTTCTCCAGGATCTGGCAACTACTCTACTTTCTGCATGTTTGCCTTTTCTGGGTATTTCATATGAGTGGAATCATACAATATATGTCATTTTATGACTGGATTATTTGAACTAATTTCATTCCTTTTTATGATTGAATAATATTCTAGTGTATAGCTATTTTACATTTTGTTTATGTGTGTTATTTGTGTTCCTTCCATCTTTTGGCTGTTGTGATAATGCTTCAGTGAATATGTGTGTGTGTGTTTTTTGTTTGAACACGTGTTTTCATCTGTTTTGAGTATATACCTAGGAAGTGAAATTACTGAGTCATATGGTAATTCCATATTTAACTTTTTGAGGAACTAACAAAATATTTTCTATAATGGCTGTTCCAGTTGGGTGTGGTGGTGCAAGCCTGTAATCCTAGCACTTTGGGAGGCTGAGACAGGAGAATCACAAGTTCAAAGCCAGCCTCAGCAAGGGCGAGTCACTAAGCAACTCAGTGAGACCCTGTCTACATAAAACACAAATAGGGATGGGGATGTGGCTCAGTGGTCGAGTATGCTTGAGTTCAATCCCTAGTACCCCCCCACAAAAAATATATCTATATATATAATGGGTGTTCCATTTTATATTCCTACCTATGTGTTACAATTTTTCCATATCTTTCCTAACAATTGTTATTTGCTTTCCTTTTTAAAATCATAGCTATTCTAGTGGAATTTGTTGTTGTTGTTGTATATGTGTGTGGTACCAGGGATTGAACACAGGGATGTGTAACAACTGAGCCACATCCCCAGTCCTTTTTTATATTTTATTTAGAGGCCAGGTCTCCTTAAGTTCCTAGGGCCTTGCTAAGTTGGTGAGGCTGGCTTTGAATTCTCAATCCTTCTGCCTCAGCCTCCCAAGCTGCTTGGATTACAGGTGTGTGCCACCAATGGAAATGGTGGTCTTGCTGTGGTTTTTATTTGTATTTTCCTGTTGGTGTGTAATGTTGAACATTTTTTATGTACTTATTTTCCATTTATCTTCTTTCAAGAGATGTCTATACAAGTTCTTTGCCTGTTTTTGAATTATCTTTTTGTTAACATTTTAAAACAAAATTTATTATTTTATTATAAGATTATTCTCTTTGATTGTTATCATGCTTTTCTCATTTCAACATTGTGCTTCCCAAATTGTACAGTGAGGTTTCCTAGGGCACCACAGCATATTTACATGGGGTACTATCAACATTTTTGAGAGAAACGCAGAATCTGTAAGCTTTATTAGGTTGTGCTACTTTTCTTTTGATGTCATATTTTTTGTGGAACCTAGATTTTTAAGGTTGCTGTGATAAAAAGTAAACACCATGCAAAATAACTAATGTGAAATTAGAAATGACAGTGACAATGTTATTTGATTCTAAGATTTTAGAAACTGTGCATCCCCTTAAGCAATTGTGGTTATTTAAGAGTGAAACAAAAATACCATGTTTTATTTTGGTTTATGTGTATATTATTTTTAAATTATTGTTGCTTGGACATACATTCTTAAATTGCCTTATTACCTGATAAATTTGAATTATTAGGTATTTTTTTTTTGACCTAGGGTGCGGTGAACAAATCACTAAGATCCTAAGGGTACTGTGAATGAGTTTGAGATCCTCTGACCTTACATAGGGTTAATGTTTATCCATATTATTAGATTTTCCTTCAAAACCTTGATATTCAATGGCTGTCTATATTCTGTGATATGGATATACAGTACTTAATACTTTCTACACTTCTTAATACTTTTATACATTGCTCATTTAAGGTTTTTTTGGGTAGTAGTTTGATTTTATTTAGTATTATATTGGTTATATTTAATAAATGTTCTTGTTTCTACATCTTGGTCCATATGTCTGATTCTTAACAATTAAGTCTCATAAATTGATTTACGATATCAAAGAGTGTTAGTTGTTTTAAGGCTCTTTCTGTATATTTTCTGATTTCAAATATAATTTCATTACCCTCCACTAACAAAATATAGCTTTTATATTTTATAAAAATGTAAAAAGGAATTATAGCTATTGTGTATATGCTTTCCCTAAAGCTAAGCTAAAGATTTAACCAGCCTTACAATTTACATCTCTCTTTAGCTCCTAGAGACAGTAATTCGTGGTTCAGATATCTCTCCCAACCATGCTTTACCAGTTTTATAGTTGGCAAATAGTTTTTTGATTTTTTAAAACAGCAAGTTTTCCTTGGAAAATTATATACTTATATAATCTTTTCATCTACTTTTCTGATTTTATGTTAAATATATGGTCAGAAGTATAATTAGGCAGAAAATTTTCTAGTTATAAATGGCATTCCTTGTTATATTTTGATATAGAAATTGTTAATAGCATTTAAAATAATTGAAAATTTACTAGAAAGCTGAGTAGATCTAGCTGTCCTTTTAAAACTTGGAAAGAATACACACTAAGTTGCTTATAGTATGTGGACCTGTCATTTTGGCTTCTGCAACAGAAAAACTGATTAATATCTTAAATAAGGGACTAATTTTCTTCTTATAACAAAAAATCTAGAGATAGTGCTGGATTGATGTACTCACTCAAAGATATTACCAGATGTCTACCTCCTTCCCTCTGTCCTGTGGTTTTTGTACACAAGGTCCCAAATAAGCATTGTACCTGCATGTATTGCTTCTATATTCTGGGCAGGAAGAAGGAGAAGAGGCAAAGCAAAGGGGCTGTATTTATCTCCAGCATTAGAAGGCAAGGGAAAAGCTGATTTTGAAAGACTTTATAAAAGCCAGTGAATAGTCTCAGCCACCGTGTGAAACAAAGGGTTTCAGTAAAGGTAGGAAAGGAGAAAAGACTTCAAGTTAATTTTAAGCAGTTAAAACCCAAGTGCTGCCGGGCGTGGTGGTGCATGCCTGTAATCCCAGTGGCTTGGGAGGCTGAGGCTGGAAGATCCTGAGTTCAAAGCCAGCCTCAGCAATAGCGAGGCGCTAAGCTCAGGGTCAGTGAGACCCTGTCTCTAAATAAAATACAAAATAGGGCTGGGGATGTGGCTCCGTGGTCAAGTGCCCCTGAGTTCAATCCCTGGTACTCAATTAAAAAACAAAACAAAACAAAAAACAAGTGCTTAATGATAAATACAATTATGAACTATCACTGTCTCTCACACTGTGTAAAGGCTTTCTATAATTAAACACACTGTTGACCTTCAGATCTATATAAATGTAGGTGGATAAAGATGGACTTTTAAGTAGAGCCATATGATAGATAACTGTAGGAGTATATCTTTTTACATAAGTGATCAGAAAACAGCCCAGAAATTTGGTATTTATAATAGAGAGTAGAACTTAGTCACGTTAAATTTTATGTGTGACCTTTGCTCTAGGCCAACTAAAGTTCTTTGTTTAGTTTACTGAGGTCATAAAGTTGGTACCCTTATCACAAAGATATTTTCCATCCTAGTACTTTAATAAATAAAATCCTTTTGGGTATAAATGATTTAAATAAAGTTGTTCCTTCTAAAATAAATACTTACAATTTTCTTTCTCAGAGATGGTTGAGTCTCAATAAATATGCAAACAAATGAAAAGCAAATTGTGGTGGAAGGAAACATTGGATTTTTTTAAAAATATTTTTTTAGTTGTAGATGGACACAATGTCTTTATTTTATTGCTTTGTATGTGGTGCTGAGGATCGAACCCAGGGCCTCACGCATGCGAGGCAAGTGCTCTACCACTGAGTTACAATCCCAGCCCAGAAACATTTTATATGTTTTTAATCAATATGGATTTTGAAACCCATATTTCAAATCTGCATTGCTGAATAATTTCTTTCTAGTTATAGGATTTTGTTAAGTAATCTCTGTAAAATTTGTGTTTTGATAAATTACTGTCTCACATGATTGCTGTGAGGAGTAATTACACAATAATGTATAAAAGTCCTCAGTGAAGTATTGGCTTATTTATTCATATATATGTGTATGTATACACACACATATGTATAACACATGATTATGTGTTAATACATGACTAATTTGCTTGGTGATAAAATTAGCAAATGGGCTAGTTTTGAGTGAAAATTATACTCACCTTAGTTATGAGAACTAGTATTAACCTGGTTAGATTCAGCAGAATTTTATCTATATCCATATCGAATTATCATTTAAAAACTTTATTTTATTAGAGAAAAAAAGTTGGTTTGGTGATGGAGTATTTATTTTAAACTTATAAAGAAAAAAGAATGAAAGAGAAAGGCCTTTTTCTTAATTTTTTTCTTATTAAAAATGTGTTTAAAAAATTTAACACTGGGCATGGTGATGCACATCTGTAATCTTAGTGGCTCAGGAGGCTGAGGCAGGAGGATTGCAAGTTCAAAGTCAGCCTCAGCAACTTAGTGAGGCCTTAAGCAACTTAGCGAGACCCTGTCTCAAAATATAAAAGAAAGGACTGGGGATGTGGTTCAGTGGTTAGAGGCTCCAGGGTTCAATCCCTGATACCAGAAACAAAAAAAAAAGTAACATTGGGGTGTGGTATAGCCTTTGCCTTGCGCACATGAGGCTGGGTTTGAGCCATAGCACTAGGAATGGTGGGGTTGATGGGGTGGGAGAGAGAGTGGTTATAAATGATCATTATGAATTGTGTGGGTTTTATCTTTCTTCATTTCTTTTTGGCCGAATACATTTTTATTTTCTCCAAAATGCAATCATATTCTGCATGAATTTTGGTAGCCTGTATTTTCTATTTCACAATAAACAATGGACATGTTTTTCTGTTTCATTAAACTTATACAACAGTGCTATTCTTTTTCTTTTACTCCAGAATATCTATACCTTTCACATTTTTTTTTTTTCTTTTGGTACTGGAGATTGAACTCAGGGACACTCAACCACTGAGCCACATCCCCAGCCCTATTTTGTGTTTTATGTAGAGACAGGGTCTCACTGAGTTGCTTAGTGTCTCACCATTGCTGAGGCTGGCTTTGAACTCGCGATGCTCCTGTCTCAGCCTCCCTAAGTGCTGGGATTACAGGCTTGCGCCACCACGCCCGGCTGTCAGTTATTCTTGAGGGTACGTAGAAAGTTTGCTTTCTGACTTTCTCCAGAAAATTACTGTTCTACATTTTTAATTACTATATTCTGTATACATGCACTATTATCTTTCAACCATTTTGCTGATTGATGCTTAAATTGTTGGTAACTTTTTATTATTGTAAACAGTACTGTGATCAGCAGATATTTAGTTAAAAACCTTGTTTTCTAAAGTGAAAATACTTTGATAGGCAAGAATACATAAATAAAAATGTACTTAATGGAGATCATGTTTAGGAAACCTCACAATGAATCAGTAGAACAGTATATCTTAGTATTACTATATTGATCTCTTGTGGTAGGGTTTTAGGAATCTACATAATTTAATTAAAAACTTAAAAGTCTTTTCCAAAATGTACTTTTTTACGGGGGTCTCAGTTTCTCTACATCCTTGCTAACATTTGGTATTGTCTTTTAATTTTAGTCATACTAGTGGGTGTAAAGTGGTATCTCATTGTGGTTCTGATTTGCCTTTCTATAATAATCAATGATCTTGGACATCATTTCATGTGTTTATTGGCCATGTGTATATATTCTTTGGAGAAATGTCTACTGAAACCATTTGTTCATTTTTTAAAAATGGATTGTCTTTTTTTTAAAATGTTTATTTTTTAGTTGTAGGTGACAGAATATCTTTATTTTATTTTTATGTGGTGCTGAGGATCGAACCCAGTGCCTTATGCGTGCTAGGCGAGCACGCTACCACTGTGCCATAATCCCAGCCCCTGGATTGTCTTTTTATTGTTGAGTTGTGAAAGTTGTTTCTGTGTTCTAGATACTAGGACTTGATCTATGATTTACAAATACCTTTGTGGATTGGCTTTTTACTTTGTTGAATGGTGTTTGAAGCACAGATGTTTTAAATTTTGAGGAAGTCCAGTTTATCTTTTTTTCCTTTTGTGGACTGTACTTAGAAACTGATTGATCTATGGTTGCAAAGATTTACTCCTTTGTTTTCTTCTTAAAAGTTTTGTAATTTTAGCTTTTATATTTAGGTCTGGTATTGTTTTTTTTTTTTTAAGTGAAGGGCATGCTTCAGGGTTCTAACCTTTAAGACCTGTTTTAAATGCTGGATGTAGTAGTGCACACCTGTAATCCCAGCTGTGAAGAGGCAAGAGGACTGCAAATTCAGGCCAAACTGGACAATTTAGTGAGACTGTGTCTCAAAATAAAATGAAAAGGACTAGATGGGGTAACTCAGTGGTAGAGTGTTTGCCTACCAGGTGTGAACCCCTGGGTTCAGTTCTCAGTACTGCTGAAAACAACTGGCCAACCAACCAAACCAAACCAAACCAGACTCAACTGTTTTGAGTGTTATGGCTAAGTATACAGTAGATAACTCACAATACCTTTCACTCATTTATTTGACAATTAATGAATTACCCTGTGGAGAAATTAGGCCTGTAGGGATAAAGCATAGTTTTATTCTTTACAATGTAGAGAGTGAATCAAACAGATAACTATATATAGGGCTATAAATTCTATTATACAGGTATGTACGGAATGCTGTGGAAGTGAGCCAGACAAGAGAAGTGGTTTTTAATTTAGTAAGAGGGATGATAAATACATAGTGTAGAAGTGAAAGCAGTAATAAACTCAGAGATCTCAAAGAGGTTTCATTTCTTGATTGGGCCAGATAAATTCTAAATGTATATACAAAATTTTGTATTTCATGGGAGGAACTGGAAAGGATCTAGGGTCTGAAAATAGCAATGTGTAAAATGGGGATGGTGTTGTTTTCTTATGAATTGTGTGGTGTGGAGGAGATGATGCTCATACACTCTACATATCAAGTATTAATCCTATGATCATTAATTTTTGACATGAATTTTGATATTCATTGACATATCTGTTTCTAGAGTGCCAGGAAGTTCTTCAAAACAAATTGTTCTGCGGGCACAGTAGTACTCACCTGTAATCCCAGTGGCTCACCTCCCGGGGAGGCTGAGGCAGGAGGATCAAGGTGAGCTTCAGCAACTTAGTGAGGCCATAAGCAACTTAGAGAGACTTTGTCTCAAAATTCCAAAAAAAGGCTGGGGATATGGCTCAATGGCTAAGAATAAATTCCTTTTAATTCCTTAATTAAACACATACTGTATATTAGATGGTTACTATAAGAAGGAAATGGATTTTTGAAATGTGAAAAGCAAATATTTAATTTTTTTTTAGTTGTTGATGGGCCTTTATTTTTTATTCATTTATATGCAGTGCTGAGAATTGAACCCAGTGCCTCATGCATGCTGGGCAAGTGCTCTACCATGGAGCTACAACCTCAGCCTGCAAATATTTAATATTGACTACAATTTTTACAAAATTATAGAAGTTATGCAATCTGCAAAAGTAGTTAGATGATAAGAAAATATATAAAGGGAAAACTAAGAAATACTCAAAATCCCATCACCCAGAGATAAATACTTAATATTTTGATGCATTTCTTTCCTGACATCTTTCCAACCATTTATGGCATTCACAAACACACACATTCACATGCTGTGAAAAAATTGTAAAAATAAGACCATACTATATATGTTATTCTAATCTATTTTTTCCTTAAAAAAGAATTGTCATTTTTTTGTTAGTGAATATAGATTTATATAATCCTGTAAACTGCTTTATGGTATTTCATTAACTGGCTGTATTAATGTCAATTGATGAACATTTAGGCTGCTTGTAGTTTTTTTTTTTTTCCTGTACTAAGTAATGCTTAGCATATTTCTTCAATGTGTAAAATAGGGATGGTGTTGTTTTCTTATAAATTGTGTGGTGTGGAGGAGATGATGCTCATACTGATGAGCATCTTTAGAATAAATTAAATTTATTTATTTTAAATAAATTTGATGATCTCTTTAGAATAAATTATTAGAAGTATCATTGTTAAGTCATGGGGTATGACATTTTAAATGTAGAAACACACTGTTCTTTCCTCCAAGAAGGCTGGGCCAATTTATACTTCTACACAGAGAACACAGTGTGCTCCTTTCTCTTTTTCTTGCTCACATTAGCTTTTGACTTCCCATCTAAGCTGATAGATAGATGATCTTTTGCCTTTATTATTATCATCATTATTTTATTCCAGGGAGATTGAATGTCTCCATATGTATATTGACTTTGTATCTACCTTTTGTGTATTTTCCATTCATTTCCTTTGTCCTTTATTTTATTTTATTTTTTAACAGCATTATGGTTAAGATTGGGCTTTGAGGTTGTGATATCTGGATTTATAATTCCAGCTATACTACTTAACTGTGTGACTTGAGCAAATTAGCTGTGTCTTAGTTTCTCTCATCTGTGGAAAGGGGTAATAGTAGTACCTACCTTCACAGGGTTGTGCTAGGATTGCATGAGGTAACATCATGAAGTACTTGCAATAGTGTCTGGAAGATAACAAACACTGGTACTATTAATCTTTTCACACTGTATTTCTATTTCTATTTCTTTTTCTTTTTTTGGTACCAGGGCTTGAACCTAGGGGCACTGGGCACTTAACTACTGAGCCACATCTCAAGTCCTTTTTAATATTTTATTTAGAGACAGGGTCTCTCTAAGTTGCTAACACTGGCTTTGAACTTGGGATCCTCCTGCTTCAGCCTCCTGAGTTGCTGGGATTATAGGCGTGCACCACCACACCCAGCTATATTACACTGTATGTCTTTAGGATAAATTCTTATGAAGGTACGAATGTTTAAAAACAGATATCACCAGGCTGGGGATGCAGCTCAGTGATAGAATGCTTGTCCAGCATGCCCAATACACTGAGTTCAATCCCAGTATTGCAAAAAATAAAACAAAAGAAAAAACAAACAGAACAACAAAACAAACATCTTCCCCAAATCCCAGCAAATCACTTTATTAGAAAAATTTGTTTCTTTCTATAATCCCAGCAGCTCAGGAGACTGAGGCAGGATGATTGCAAGTTCAAAGCCAGCCTCAGCAATTTAGTGAAGCCCTAAGCAATTTAGTGAGATCCTGTCTCAAAATAAAAAATAAAAAGGGCTGGAGATGTGGTGCAGTGGTTAAGCACCCTTGGTTCAATCCCTGTTTACCTCCCCTACCAAAAAAGTTGTTTTTTTCACAGTAAAAAGTGCATAACAACTTTGGTGTCATCTCAGTATTATGATTATGTTCAAGCTCTGTGTTTCAATGATCTGTTCTGTATTTATCTGTACTTCTAAGAAACCAGAAGATTCATGTATAAAATGATATATGTTTTCTAGCTTTTGATTATGAAAAATTTCAAACACAGGATAAGTTTAAAAACTTAGTCCCATGATCACTTGTGTATCCACTCTCTATTAGTGGATCTAGACATTTTTTTTCCTGTAAAGTGTCAGGTATTTTCTCTATTTCTGCAAAGAACCAGTAAATATTTTAATTTTTGAAGGCCATATTGTCTGTTACAACTACTAAATTCTGCAACTGCAGTGAGAAAACAGCCATAGACAATAGGTATATAAATAGGAATGGCAGTGTTCCAATAAAACTTTATTTGCAAAAATAGGTGGCAGCTGAATTTGGTCCAGGCTATAATTTGCCATCCCTGATACAGCTTAAGCAGCAAGTTGCTGTATTTGCTTTCTCTGTAAATGTGTTTGTATATACATATATATTTTTCTCAACCATTGAAAAATAAGTTGCAATCATCATGGCACTATCCCTTTAATGTCTTAGCATGTATCACCTAAAAATAATCATATTCTCCTGTATAACCATAATACCATTATTATAGCTAAGAAAATGATAATTTTGTTTTTTTGATAGACCAACATTATATAATGGACAAAAAAGCATGCAGATCCTTAGATTTGCTCTTTAATAGTTAACCTTTTGAACTGTTTCTATCCCTGTCCACCTATCCCTATCCTTTCCTTGATTTATTTCTTTAGATAGAAATCTGCATTGAGAAAGCAATTTGCTGATTTAATTTCACTCACACAATCATATGTAGGGAATTTTTTTATGTTTGGTTTGTATTTTTAAAAACCTGGAATTTGTTTCTGTGTTTATATGACTTGAAATAGAGAATTATGAGTAATTTACAATCAAAAGAAGAGATCTTGTTAAGATACATATAGTCTCTGAAGTTTTCATTTGATTGTTAAATAGTTGAAGAAACCAAAGTTAAGTAAAGCTAATTATTATGTACTTTTAAAAAGTGGCCCATTTTCTTACATAAGTTAAAGAAGTGAGGGGAGTAGAAGACATTCTTGTTATTTTCAAATTTAACTTTATTGTGCATTTATTTGATATGAAAAGTTGTAGCACTTCAAATAAAGCTGTTCCACTTTGTGCAAAGTTGTGCTGCAAATTTAAGGAGGGTCCTTGCCTAATTTTTCTCTACTATTCCTGCCCCTACCCAGATTTTGTACTATGCACTGTACCTCCTTATTTTATCTTTTTAAAAATATCAGTTATCCTGATTAGAAGGAAAGAATTTAGTGTATTGGTGTAATTGTGAGACCATAAATGACTTTCTTCTTAATGTTTTATTATAACTGTTAGTGGGAAATAAATAGCCTATTAAGAAACAGATTTAAGATTCTTATTACATCTTTGTTGTGTATGCGGAGAAAGCAAAACATACAATATTAACAAGAAATACAACAGCAAGTCATTCAGGATGGCTTGAGTACCCAGGAAGGAAGTTGGAAATGCTTTTTGGGATCACGTGAGCTAGGCTAAAGAATTTGGCATTTAAACTGGGAGAATGGGAGTAATAGAGTACAAATGGAATAGATTCTGACAAAATGGGAAAGTATTTTCTGATTGTAAAATGCAGAAAAGTAAAATGTAGGCAGTGAAAGGCCCCTATAATTCCATTTACTAGAGATAACTGCTGCCTAACAATAGTTTGCTGTTGAGGGGGAATTTCATGAACAGTTTTGCAACTGCGTGGATAATGGAGAGGACCAAAAGGAGATCAGAGTGTAGGTAAGAGGCTTATTAAAGAGGGCCTGTGAGAAATAATGAAGATGTATTCCTTAGTGGCAGCCATGGGGGTAAATGGGGAAGGACTGGGGGAAATTTCAAGGGATATTTGGGAGGTAGGATTCAGTGACCAGTTGGATGAGTTGGACAGATAAGTGGCCAGGATGGTATTTGAGTGGACCTCCCAGAGGCTGAAATCAAATTGTGACAGTATTTAGGCATATAAAGTAAATGACGGCAGGGGCTGGGATTGTGGCTCAGTGGTAGAGCGCTTGCCTCGCATGCGTGAGGCCCTGGGTTCGATCCTCAGCACCACATAAAAATAAATCAATAAAGATATTGTGTCCACCTACAACTAAAAAATATTTAAAAAAAAAAAAAGTAAATAATGGCAGTTTTTACCAGCAGTGGAATTCCAGATTGCAAAGTCTATCCTTTTGTTCTTATTTTCCTTTTTTAGTGTTTCCAGGCCTATTTAGAAGGGGAGGGTAAAAGTAAGAATTCAGTTCTATTTTTACAGATAAGAGTTATTGTATCATGCCCTTTTTGCTTCCCTTTTTTTTTCTTTTTTCTTTTGGTACTGGGGATTGAACTCAGGGATACTCGACCACGGAGCCACATCCCCAGTCTCTTTTGTATTTTATTTAGATACAGTGTCGCACTGAGTTGCTTAGTGCCTCGCCCTTGCTGAGGCTGGCTTTGAACTTGAGATTCTCCTGTCTCAGCCTCCCAAAGTGCTGGGATTACAGGTGTGCGCTACTGTTCTGGTGTGTAGCATTAGCTTGTTTACTTCATAAAGTTCAGGTTGGGATCTTCAAGTTTTTATTCTGAGGAATTGGGATTAGAGTGGGGTGAGGGAGCCACTTGGGCAAGTTTTGGTAGAAGGTCTTTGACTTTGAATTAAGAATTGAATAGGATCTTGCTTTCACCAAGTTCTCCTGTGTTTCTCACCACTAGGAATAAGGCTATATAGAATTGACTTTGCAATACTTTTGTTCTCTCTTATCTTCATGCTCATGCAGTCTTGGCACAGAACTCAGAAGGGACAGTGTTCATTGCCTTGATTCTCTTAACTTGGAGGGAATCATGAGAAAGTCATATCCAGAAATTTTGCTGCAGGTTTTTGTGCTTTAACATTTATTTCAGAAAGCTTAAATTACAGTTCCATCAGTTGTGTTCCTGAAAGTTAAAATTCCCCCTCATTTGAAAGGTATCTGTTATGTACATGGCCAAAATGTGCCAAAGAGTGATTAGGTATATGAAAGCTAAGTCAACTGATGAGTTTGTAATTGATAACCTTTTCTTGGTATTTTATGTTTATACCAAGAATTTAAGAACTTACAAGTAATGTACAGCATTTTTTAAAAAAGTTTTTTAAACACAATGTATATGAACACAATACTTTTATTCATTTATTTATTTATTTATTTATTTATTTATTTATTTATTTATTTATTTATGGTGCTGAGGATTGAACCTGTGCCTCACACATGCAAGGCAAGAGCTCCACCACTGAGCCACAACCCCAGCCCATATAGCAGTTTTTATTTTTTATTTTTAAAATATTTTTTAGTTGTCAGTGGACTTTATTTATATGCGGTGCTGAGAATTGAACCCAGTGCCTCACACATGATAGGCAAGTGCTCTACCACTGAGCCACAACCCCAGCCCTGGGCAGCAGTTTTTAGAGGAAGACATTTCTGAACTCAGAACCTATTTAACAAATAATGTATTTCTTAAAAATGAGGTAACAAGAACTGTCTCACAGTATTTTTTGAGGGTTAGTTAAGATAATGTATATAAAGAAACAGTATAATGTTAGTAAGCACCAAAACAGTTAACTCATAACTCATATCTTTTTTTTTTTTTTGGTACCGGGGATTGAACTCAGGGGCACTTGACCACTGAGCCACATCCCCAGCCTTATTTTGTGTTTTATGTAGAGACAGGGTCTCACTGAGTTGACTCCTATCTTTAAGAACATAGTTGAGGTCATAAAAAATAGAAAATTAAAATTTTGAAATTTTTTCTTTTTAAAAAAAATTCAAGATACCATCCCTTTCTAAGCTTTCTTATCTCTTAAAGATGAGATAGATACTCCCTTGTGCATTCACAATACCTTGAGGGTTTCCTCTTTCAAAGAACTCATCTTCTTTATATTAATTGTCAAGTTCAATGCCTGTGATCCTTTAGGCAGCATACCAAACCTGGACTTCAGTGTGAGAAACATACCTCTATTTTGTTGAGATCACCTGTTTTGTATTTTAAGTGAATCTAAGTGTAGCAAATATATCCACCTTTTTGCTATTAGTAATCTTTCTAAAGTGCAGATCAAAATTGTCAAAATCCTTACTATACATAATTGATCATCAATAAATATTTGTGGTAAGGATGTTTTGAGGAAAGATACAATTTTCTCTGTTTTCCTCTCTTGAACACCACAGAAATTATACCAAATAGATGTATTTATCCACTTAGGAAACTTTATTTTGGAAGAAAATTGTATTTTATAGTTAAGGAAATTATTACCAACTGGCGTGAAATCTTAATATCCTCTGATATATTCCTTGATATTAGAATTTTTGTGATTTGGAATGGAAGTGACAGTGTATTTTTAAGTGCTTGAGAATATGAGGATTGTGTGTGTGTGTGTGTGTGTGTGTGTGTGTGTGTGTATGTGCACACATGTGTTATGAATTGAACTCAAGGCCTTGACCACACTAAGTACATGCTCTACCGCTGAGATACACCACTAGCCCAAATATGAGATTGCTGAAGTTCTTAAGAATGACTGTTTCCTTGAACGTAATTTATTTACCAAACATTTATTGAGTTTTTCTATGTGCTCTAGACCTTGTGCTAAGGGTTATGGAAAACCAAGGTAAAACAGATGGTCTCAGCCAGGTGTGGTGGCGCACGCCTGTAATCCCAGCACTTTGGGAGACTGAGACGACAGAATCTCAAGTTCAAAGCCAGCCTCAGCAATGGCGAGGCACTAAGCAACTCAATGAGACCTTGTCTCTACATAAAACACAAAATAGGGCTGAGGATGTGGCTCAGTGGTCAAGTACCCCTGAGTTCAATCCCTGGTACCAAAACAACAACAATAACAGCAGATGGTCTCTATCCTCAGAGTCTTTTACTTCAGTGACAAAGGCAGCTAATAAAACCAAAATCAAATTGTCCTTGCAAAGTACTATGGTATGTGGATAGGAAAAGTAAACATAAAGGAAGATTTATTTGTATTTGGTGCATTAATGTGTTATTTGTGTCTGTGTGTGTGGCGAATGCAGCAGGAAAGCTTTTTGGAGAAGCTGGGACTTGGAGGATGCATGGAGAAAGATTCAGGGAAGGTCATTTCAAGAAGTGCATTAATTTGTTCAAAGGCAGGGTGGTATGAGAAACATACTAGTGCTGTTCTTTATGGCTGAAGGTAAGGCTATAGAAATGAGGAGAAGCCAAAGACAACATGAAAGGGCCTGTGTGCCATGATAAGTATTTTGACAATCTTGATTTGCATTTTAGAAAGATCACTGATAGAAACATAAAGGTTGCTGTATTAGTTTTAGGTTTCCCTAGAATGCAAAACAGGTAGTATCAATAAAACAGGTGTATTCTCACACTGACATCCAGGTTTGGTATGATGATTCCAGTCTGATCAAAGACCTTAGTTTCTTGTATCTGCTTATTGTCCTTTGACATAACATCTATTACCTTCTGGTCCAAAATGACTTCTGGGGAGCCATCCACCATGCTCAAGTTACAAGCATGTTCCCAGTTAAGTCAGCCTTCTTTAAGTAGCTTTCCTGGAAGACTCATCCATGACTTCCATTTCATTGGCCAGGCCTGTCAGCACGGAAGATTGGAAAGCATGCTGTCCATAATAAAACCAGGGTCTGTTCCTAATGAAGAAGGGGAGAAAGGGAATATACTCAGTCACTAGTAGTCCTACTATAAAAAGGATAGAGAATGGAGGTGGGGAGACCAATTTAGTACAACACCTAAGTAGTAGTACTTGTAATCTCTCTTTCTCTGACTTTTAATTTTTTCCATATTTTTATTGGTGCATTATAATTACACATAGATTCATTGTTACATATTTTGTACATGCACACAATATAATAATATATGTGATCTCCTAGAAAGTGTAGTTTTGGTTGAATTAACTCTGGTAACTTTCAGTAGAGAAGCTAATTTACTGAGGAACCTAGAAGATTGAATTTGTTTTTTTGATACTATTACTGTTTTAAGTTCAAAAATAATGCTTTGGTTACTTTAAGCATTAAGTTAAAAAACCTTTGGTTACTTTAAGCATTAAGTTAAAAAACCTTTCCAGTTAAACTTTTAGTAAAATTAAATATTTTGGTACTAAAGAGTATTAACATTTTTAAGAATTACTTTTTTTCTTTAAGAAAAAACATTTTAAAAAATAACTCCATGTAACAGTATTCATTAAAGAAGGATTTATAATAGTTTTTCTGGGAAATGAAATACTGATTTTATTTTTCTTCTTTATATTTCCCTTTTTAGATATTCTCTACTTATCATATATTTCTAAAAAATTGTGACAAAATACACATAAAATTTATCCTCATCATGTTAAGTGTACAGTTCAGTGGCTATTAAGTAATTCATACTGTTTGCTACCATCATTACCATTCATTCATAGGACGCTTCTCATCTTGCAAATCTGAAACTTTTCCTTGTTAAAGAATAAATCTCTAGGGCTGGGGCTGTAGCTCAGTGGTAGAGCACTTGCCTAGCATGCGTGAGGCAGTAGGTTCGATCCTCAGCACCACATATAAATAATAAATGAATAAAATAAAAAGGTCCATCAACAACTAAAAAAAAATTAAAAAAAAAAAAGAATAAATCTCTATTTTTCTTCTTTCCGTAGCCCCAGCAGCTACCATTTTACTTTCTGTCTTTATGAATTTGACTACTCTAGGAATCTCATGTAGTTTGAATTTATAGTATTTGTCCTTTTGTGACTGGCTTATTTCACTTACCGTAATGCCTCCAAGGTTGTTGTAGCATGTGTTAAAAAGTTTCTTCTATTTTAAGGGTGAGTGATATTCTATTGTATGTATAGACTACATTTTGTTTATCCATTTATCTATTAATGGACGCTTGGTTTGCTTCTGTCTTTTTGCTGTTGTGAATAATGTTGCATAAACATAGCTGTATCCAAATATCTCTTTTAGTTCTTGCTTTTAGTTCTTTTAATTATGGTACCCAGAAGTAGAATTACTGAATAATATGGTAGTTTGTTTATTGATTGATTGATTTTGATAAGATCTTGTTCTATGGCCCAGGCTGATCTCAAACTGGTAAACTCAAGGGATCTCCTACCTCAGTTTCCCATGTAGCTGGGACTATAGACATGTTCCACTCACTGTACTTGGCTATGTGTAATTTTTTGAGGAACTTCTGATACTGTTTTCCATAGCAACTACATCATTTTACGTTCCCACCAGTCATATACAGGGTTTCAGTTTCTCTGTGTTTTAGCTATTTCCTTTCTTTCTCCTTTCCTTTTTTGGAGTGCTAGGGCTGAAACCCAGAGCCTTGTGCATGCTAGGTGACAGTGCTTTACCATTGAGCTACATCCCCTAACCTTTCTCTTTTTGGGTAGCAGCCATCATGATGGGTGTGAGGTGGCATCTTTTTTTTTTTTTTTTGGTGGTACAGGGGTTTGGATATGGGGTACTCTACCATTGAGATACATCTTCAGCTATTTTTATTTTGAGACAGATTCTCACTAAGTTGTGGAGGCTGGCCTCAAATTTGTAATCCTCCTGCTTTATCTTCTGGAGTTGGTGGGATTATAGGCATGTACCACCATGCCTGACTCAATCTTGTTACTCTTAACACCAACATTATATAAGCATTATTTGGATATATGTTCTTGAATTTTTTTAAGTCTTTTATTTTTAAAAATGTCAACTTTTTCTTTTAGTTTTATATCATAATTATTCCTCCCCTCCCCCCCCTCTTGTGTTGCTGGGGATTGATCCCAGGGCCTCAGGCATGCTGGGAAATGTTGTACCAGCCCTAGTATTTCCCTTTTTGTTATATATTTTGTACAACAGCCATTCCAAGATAATGTTGCAAATGCCGAAGAATAATATGGCATAATTAAAATTTAAGAACTTTGTAATTGTTTGGCCTGTTATATATAGATACCTGGTTTGTGCGATTTGCATTTCATAGACTGGATGATATGGGTGACTAAGCATGACTCTGAAGTGGTCTGGGTTTGAATTGTTACCTCTGACTGGGTACTTTTAGGCAAGTTTTAGGCAAATTCCCTGTGTCTCATTTCTTCATCTGTAAAGTGAGGATTATAATAGTACCTATCCAGGTTTGCAAAGACCAAATGATTTAGTACCTGTAGAGCTCTTAGAATTATGCCTGGCATATTATACATCCTGTATAAGCTTTTGCTGCTCTTGTTTTTTGAATGGAATTTTTCTGTCTTTGTTTTTTAGAAACATATGGGATATTCAAGTAGTTACTTTATTTTAAACACAGCCCTTAGACTATCACAAGCACTGCTTTAGAGGAGGGTGCAGTGTAGGTTGTGAGAATTAAGAGAAGATAGTATCTGAGGCAGGTGGTGCTGATCAGTTTGCCAAATTAGTAATATAACATAAATATCACTTGAGGACTGTGCCCTTTTGACTGCCATTTAGCCTTGACAACTGATCTAGTCTCTTCTGACCAGTTTAGTCTTTTGCTTTGCTTCTTTGAGCCTCCTAACATATCTCCCTAAGTCTCTTGGCTAGACACTGTATTCCTGTTGGTTCTTAGTTCATAACTTGAATTAAGTTGCTAATATAAGTCAAATTTTTGCATAACATATAATTTTGTGATTTACAGTATTTTAAATACCTTATTTTATTTGATATTCAGTATAGATCTGAGAGAGAGTGAAGGTGTCCTCATTGAACAACCTGGTTATACTAAGAGATTAAATGCCTGACGTCACAAAGCAAATAAGTGAGCCAGCTTGAATTTAAACTCAAGTCATCTGACTTCAGGGTCAGTGTTTTATTATACTTGTTTCTTTCTTTTACATATCATCATGTTTTAAGACAATGCTTTGTTGCTTCTTTCCTCATATTTGATGATACTTTTAAAGAGTTCTTAATATTACATAAAGGTAATGTCCTCATATTTTAAATTTAATAGATACTGATTATTTATCTGATTACTTTTTCTCATAGACCAGCTGTGTTTTGGAGTCTTTCAGCCCTAGAACCAGAAAAGAATAAAATAAAATCTGAGATCTTAATATTTTACCTGATTAAATCCTTAATATTTTATAGGAATGTTATCTGAAAAGCTTTTCGTGTTTTGTGCTTATTTTTATTTTATAATATTGGAAAGGGGTCGATTTTTCCCTGTACTGCGTAGAATATGTATTACCCATTTTTTTCTCTTCTTCTTTCTCTTCCTCTTCTTCCTGTTCCTCTGTAGTGCTGGGGATCAATCTCAGGGTCTTGTGCATACTATGCAAGCACTCTACCACTGAATCACATCCCTAGCCCTGCTTATTTCAACATTACTGTCAAAATTACATCTTGCCATTGGAATAGTTACAGTTCTACCTTTACCCCTCTATATTTGTTTCCTTCTAGGTATGTTTTCAATTGTATCTCCCCTATATTCCCAAATCTGGTTCTGAAGAGATTTGTCTTGAGCCATAGAGCCTTCCATATTTCATTTTGTGAAGTATGTTCTTCTACTTGATTTCTTTCATATCCTCACATGTATTGGCTCTCACATAATTAAAAAAAATTGGATTGTTACTTTCATCATACAGGATTCATACTTTATTGCTCTTTTAATTTTTCTAATAGTGTAAATCATTTCTTTTGGTAAGAATATAAATTAATTAAGGCTCAACTTTTTTTCTTTTTTGTATAACTAGCAGCATAATATGCAACAGACTGTGCATTTTAGCAATACATTGTTGATTTACTTAACTGTCAAATCTATAATCTGATTTCCTTGGCAGATATGTAGACTTGTGATAGGCATTTGGCATTTTATGTTTTGGGCAGTGTAACTTTAAATCTACATAAACTTCTCTGCCTTTTGCCTCTGCTATGTTCATAGATTCCAGGAGGGCTTCGTGTATGGACTTCAAGCGTTGGAGGTAGCAGACTTTTCAGAAGAAGGTAAATCAGAGTGTTGCCTTCTGGTGTCATTGTGTGTGTGTGCTGGGGTGGGCATATGACAAATGAGGGCTTTTTGTGAGTGTCATCACAAAATAATTTATAATGCTGCATTAAATGATTCACTTTCAGCCAAGTTAATACCTGTACAATTTTTGTTCATTATTATTATAGTCTGTAAAAATGGAAAACTTTAGATAGAACTAAAGACTCTAAATTTCATTTTCTTTGCCATTAACAAAGAGTAGGAGTGATTTAGAAGAGAGAGGGCATTAGTATAATGTACAATATGTATTGTGTAATTTTCTCAGAGTTAGCTTCACTGTGATTTCTTCCTGGGAACTTGTCCAAGTCATTATTCATATGTTGTACTCTTTCCTGCTGCTCCTTTTACTGAAAGATTGCTTCACAATAAATAGAGAGGCACCCTAATCCATGACTCATGACTGGAGGATAGACATTCTTGCTGTAGGTTCCATGTGCCAGAATGTTAGTTTCCAATATGCTAATTACCTCTCTTCCAAACTTGTTAGTATGCTCTTCTCTCAAGTTAGTTCTTGTTTCAGTAGAGAAACAAACACATCCCACACACTTGTAAAATGTGTTTTTGTAGAGATATTCTTAATGAGTTACTTTTTAAGAAAATAATATGACTAGAGATCAGAAATTCTGACATACCTTTCCTGGATAATGTCTTTGATTAAAGAAAAAAATTTTCTATGTATATGCCAGATTTATCGATATTACTTTTTGTGAATTTATACAGCCATTTATGAGCTTTGTTTTAGTTGATAATTGAATGGAACTTTTTTTTTAAAAAAAAGATCTATAGCAGTAATCATAGTATACTTAACATAATGTATAACTAACAGTATAACAAACATAGTATAGTTAATATAATATACTCCTAGACATACAGTTAATAATGTGACTACTTTTTTGATTCTGTATGAGAATTGGAGGAATTCTAGAAGTTACATTTGTTTAGATTAACAAGTAACTAGATACTATACTTTATTATATTCAGGACATACTCCTCATTATGTGAAATTGGATAGTACGTATTTATTCCGTCTCTGCTATCTGACCAACACAGGATCACTGTGTTCTGCAGTTTACCTATTTCATTTCCTCCTATTCAGAGAAGCCACATTTCTTAATTAGAGGAGATAAATGAATTTCATGTTGTTTATTGGGGTTAGCTGTAGTTTTATTTCCTAAAACCTTTTGCCTTTTGCTCTTTTCAGCAGCCATTTTAAATTCACCAGTAGTACACTGGAAGGACTTTCTTCAATACTATTTCGTACTTCATTGCCAGGCTAGTTGGCTGTTTTCATCACTATTGAATTATGCCCACTCATATTTGTTTAGCTAATATGACTCTGGTGTATTTTATTATCAGTTGAGAATTTTAGTAGATTATCCAGATCAAGACTCCCCATCTAGCCTCCTCCTCCATTTAATCTCATCTTCTTCTAGAAAGATGGGATTAAATGGATGATTATAAAAGTATGTTAAGAATTAATTGGTTTAATTTTTAGAGCAGTTTTAGATTTACAAAAAAATTGAGTAGAAAATACAGTTTCCACTTCCCCTACTAACTCTCCCTCAATATTTTCCTTATTATTAACTTTTTTCTTATTTGGTGGTACTGGGGATTGAACCCAGGGCCTTGTGCATGCTAGGCAAGCACTCTTACCAACTGAGCTATATCTTCAGGCCAACTTTTTGTTACAACTGATGAACCAGTATTATTACATTATTAACCAAAGTCCATTTACATTAGACTTTAATCTTTGCATTGTGTATTTAGTGGTTTTTTGACAATGTATAAGGACATGTACTCAGTATTATCATATCATATAAAGCAGTTCACTACCCTAAACCTCCCATGTTCTCTTCTCTTGTTCATTTCTGGTTCCCTCCCTCCAAGCCCCTGACAATCATTAATCATTTTCTTTCTCTTGAGTTTTGCCTTTTCTAGAATATCATATAGTTGGGACTATATTGGAACTGTCTTTCAAAGTGACTATACCATTTTGCATTCCCACCATCAATGAATGAACAATGAATGATTATCAATGTTTTGGATTTTAGTCATTCTAGTAAATGTGTAGTGGCATTTGTCTCTCTTTCATTTTGGGGCTGGGGATCAATCCAGGGTGTTATGCATGCTAAACATGTGCTCTACCACTGAGCTATACACCCAACCCTCACTATTGTTTTTATTTGTAACCTTCTAATGACGATATTGAACATATTTCATATGCTTATTTTTCTTCTGCATATCTTCTTTGGTGAGGTGTCCAGATCTTTTGTTCATATGTGTGTATATACACACATGTATATGTCTGTAAATATATATATGTTTATATATATGTGTGTGTGTGTATATAGTTCTCTTCTGGGGATTGAGCCTAGTGGCATGCTATCACTGAACCATATCTCCAACCCTTTTTACTTTTTATTTCGAGAATAGGGTCTTGCTAAATTGCCAAGAGTAGCCTTGAACTTGTGATCCTTCTGCCTCAGCCTCTGGAGTTGCTGGGATTATGAGCCACCACCACCCTGGCTTTTGCTCATTTTTTAATTGGGTTGTCTATTGTTAAGTTTTAAGAGTGTTTTTTTAAAATATATTTTGAATACCATTCCTTTGTTAGATATTTGTTTTGTAACAATTTGTTTTCACAGTTTACAGCTTGTCTTTTTATTTTCTTATAAGTGTTTTTCATGAAGCAGAAGTTTTTTGTTTTAGTCAAGTCCAACTTGCCAAATTAAAAAAAAATGAATTTTATCTTTCATCTAAAACTCATTAATTGATAAACCCAAAGCCATCTAGATTTTTCCTTATTTTATCTTCTAGGAGTTTTGTAGTTTTGCATTTTGTAGTAAGTCAACAATCCATTTTGAGTTAATTTTTGTGAAGCCTGTAAGGTCTGTGTCTAAATTTGTTTATTTTTTTGCAGTGCTGGGATGGAACCCAGGCCTCCAGCGTGCTAGGCAAGTGCTCTATGACAGAGCTATAACCCCAGCTCCTAAATTCACTTTTTTTGCATGTATCTGTCTAGTTGTTCCAGCACCATTTGTTGAAAAGACTGTTCTTTCTCCATTTCTGTCCTTTGTTCCTTAGTTACTGACAAATTATATTTATGTGAATCTATTTCTGGGCTGTTTCTGTTCCATCGATCTATTTATCTTTTCTTCTACCAATGCCATACTGTCTTCATTATTGTAGCCTTATAATACATTTCTAATAGGGTAATGTTGGTCTTTCTACTTGTTTTTCTTCAATATTTCCTTGGCTATTTTGAGTCTTTTGGTATTCTACATCAGTGTTAGACTCAGTTTGTCAATGTCCACAAAATAACTGGCTGGGACTTGAATTGGGATTGTGTTGAATCTATATATCAAGTTAGGAAGAAGTGATATCTTGTCAATATTGAGTCTTCATAGCCATGTACATGGAATATCTTTCCATTTAGATTTTTTATTTTGGTACCAGAGATTGGACCCTGGGGCACTCAACCACTGAGCCAAATCTCCAGGCCCCTGACCTGTTGTATTTTATTTGGAGACAGAGTCTCACTGAGTTGCTTAGGGCCTTGCTAAGTTGCTGAAGGTGGCTTTGAACTTGTGGTCCTCCTGCGTTGCTGAGATTACAAGTGTGCATCCAGTCCATTTAGATCTTTTTTGATTACTTTTTATTAGAGTTTTATAATTTTACTTAAATGTATCTTATACATATTTTGTAGGCTTTATAGCTAAGTTTTTTTCTTTGTATGTAAA
>PVHX01024669.1:0-23593 GCA_004024805.1 Geosciurus inauris | reverse complement strand
TGGTACCGGGGATTGAACTCAGGGGCACTCGACCCCTGAGCCACATCCCCAGCCCTATTTTGTGTTTTATGTAGAGACAGGGTCTCACTGAGTTGCTTAGTGCCTCGCCCTTGCTGAGGCTGGCTTTGAACTCGAGATTCTCCTGTCTCAGCCTCCCTAAGTGCTGGGATTACAAGCGTGAGCCACCGCGCCCGGCTGGCTCACATTTTTCAAAATGACTTACACCCCGCCACCCACCGCAAGCAGTGTGGAGGATTGAACCTAAAGCCTCATGCATGCTAGGCAAGATATCTACCACTGAACCACATCACCAGTCCCTTACATTCTTGTTCTATTGGACAGCACCGAACTAATATTTACAGACCCTTCAAGCAGGGCCTGGTAAGTAAAAAAAAACCTGTAAGTGCTAGTTAAATAAAGACCTCTCTTTGTTGATGACTCATTACCTGTGGCATTTTAAAATATGGCTTTACCTATTCCTTAGAGACTGAGAAAAGTTGGGGCAAATTTCTTGTTTTGTCCAGACCTTTTTTTCACTGACTGAGTTGTTTTACATTCCAGAAGCATATAGCAACTATGTGGTGCTATCTTTTTCAAATTGTTTTGTGGTAGTTTTCCCATGTCATTCTAAAGGATTCATCAACCACATTAAGCACCATACTTGCCTTAAAAATGATTCCAGATTTTCCTGTTAACAATATACAGATTACTTCAAACTTAAAATATTTTTTTCTGTAAGAATTATCATTGGGCAAAGTGATGAAATATTTAAACATCCTGGTGTATATGGTCATGTAGTTTTCTAGAGAAGCAATCAGTTTCTACTCCTGCCAGCAGTGTATAAATGTCTCCATTTCACCAACTTCTACCTAACATTATTATTATTTTTAAAAAGATTGTGTTTTATTTGTTTGGGGGTTTTGTTATTGTTTGTTTTCTGATTTGTTAAAAGAATAAAACATCTCGTTGCTCAATGTGTTGGTCAGCTGTCACTGTGACAAAATACCTGACAGAATCAACCTAAAGAAGAAAATATTTATTTTGGCTCACAGTTTCAGATGTTCCAGTCCATGATAGGCTGGCTTCATTGCTGTTAGGCCTGTAATGAGGAAGAAGATCATGGTCTAGAAGGTGTGGCAGAATAAAGCTGCTCACCTGATGGTGGTGGGGAAGCAGAGAGAGAAAGAGGAAGGGGTCAGGGATAAAATATACCCTTCAAGGGCAAATCCCTCAATGAGATACTTCCTCTGACTAGGCTTCAAAACCTGAAGGTTGCACCACTTCTCAACAGCACCACCAACTGGGGATGAGACTTTTAACATGTGAGCCTTTGGGATCTTGAAAAATTTCAAGATCCAAACTATAACACTTGATTGCACATTTCTTTGATAATTCTGAACACTGAGTATTTATCCACTTAATAAATGTGCCCTGTGGATTTTCTTTTCTGCAAATTTTCCGTTTATTTATTTGCGTCTTACTATTTTTCTTATCCACTTTTGTGAGTTCTTTTTAAAGATGAATTTTCCTACATTGCCTAAATTCACATCAGCAAAGACTGACAGTATCTTAATTTTTTCTTGTTTAACAGATTTCAAACTTTTATGTATTAAAATCAATTCATTTTCCCTTTATGATTTTCTTTCATTGCTTTTAAATGCAAACCATGCATAAATGTGGTGTCATTTTTGCATTCTTTTAGCATTTTTAAAATTTGCTCTAATTAGTTATACATGACAGCAGAATGCACTTCAATTCATTGTACACAAATGGAGCACAATTTTTCATTTCTCTGGTTGTACATGAAGTAGAGTCACACCATTAGTGCAATCATACATGTACCTAGGGTAATGATGTCCATCTCATTCCACCATCGTTCCTACCCTCATGCCTCCTCCCCTCCCTTCCCTCCCCTTTGCCCAACCCAAAGTTCCTCCATTCATCCCATGCCCCTCCCTCCATTATGGATCAGCATCCACTTATCAGAGAAAACATTCTGTCTTTGGTTTTGGGGGATTGGCTTACTTTGCTTAGCATGCTATTCTCCAACGCCATCCATTTATCTGCAGATGCTATAATTTTATTCTTTTTAAATGTTGAGTAATATTCCTTTGTTTATATATACCACAATTTTTTTTATCCGTTCATCTATTGAAGGTCTTTTAGCATTATTTGTGAATTTCTCTCTCTTTCTTTGATTTAAAATGCCCCTAGGACAAATACTATTCAAATGAAATATAAAGCAAGTTACAAATATGAGCCACACATGTAATTTTAAATTTTCTGGCTGCTACAATTTTAAAAAGTAAAAAAAAAAAAAAAAAAAAAAAAAAAGCCAGGTGGGGGAAAAAAAAACAAAAAAAAAAAAAATAAGGGAGGTGGAGGGGGGGGAATAATAAGGTAAAAGCAACCTACAAAAAAAAAAAAAAAAAAAAAAAAAAAAAAAAAGAGCCAGGTGTGGTGGCACATGCCTGTAATCCTAGCACTTTGGGAGGCTGAGACAGGAGAATCATGAGTTCAAAGCCAGCCTCAGCAACGAGAGGCGCTAAGCAACTCAGTGAGACCCTGTCTCTACATAAAAACACAAAATAGGGCTGGAAATGTGGCTCAGTGGTTGAGTGCCCCTGAGTTCAATCCCCAGTACCAAAAAAAAAAAAAAAATAAAAATAAAAACAAAACAAAACTGCAGAGCACAGAGGACTTTTAGGACAGTGGAACTATCTCATATGATGCAACAATAGGATACGTGTCATCGTATAGTTGTCACAATCCATAAAATGTACAATACCCAGAGTGAACCCTAACATAAGCCTTGAACTTTGGGTGATAACAGAATATCAGTGTAGGTTTATAAATTATACCAAATGTCCTATTCTGGTACTAGAGTTGGTGGCTGTGTGGGGACTGGGGCTATTTGGGAATGCTGTTCTTTCTGATGTGTCAGAGGAAAGGGCCGTGAACCTCAAACTACCCTATATAAAATTACATATATGTATATTTATATGTAAAGATTTATATTTGAATTAAAAAATAAAAAAGAAACGTGAAATTAATTTTAATAATATTATATTTATCTCATATCAAAAACTATCATGTCAACAAGTAATCAACAGAAAAAAGATAATGAGTAAGATTTTTTACTTTAGCTAGGTCCTTGAAATCTGGTTTGTATTTTATACTCAGAGCACATCTTCATTCTTGAGAGTGATGAGCCACAGTTCAGGTGCTCAACAGCCACACATGACTCATGAACATGGCACTGGTCATCTCAGATCTAGAACTTGGTTTGACCCCATGGAAGGACAGAGGGAAAAGGTCTCTGTGGCCTGTTCACCACCTCCTTCACCTTCCCCTCCCACCTGCTCCTCTTTGGAAAACTCATGCCAAGCCCACTTGTGCTTTCTCTCCTTCCCCAGGAAGTCAGCCCAGCTCTCTTTCATCAGCTACCTCGACACTCATGGATTGCAGTTGGTAGCTCACCACCTGGGCCACACGGGGATCTCCACCCTTATAGCTCCTGGCTCTGGGACATCCTCAATAATTATGAAATTTCTAAGAAGTTTCATAAGTTTCTTCCTAAGAACCAACACATTCTGAGCACAAAATGCCAGGTATTTTACTAACTCATAGGCACCATCTTATCTAGCTTTCCCAATATTTGAGGGCCAGAGCTATTTGGCAGGTAAGGGTTTTCCTATTAGCCAGTGCGCATTGACAGAACCCAGCCCGAGTTCAAGGTCAGGGAAGAGGGCTAGGGGTTCCTTAGGGAAGAGTACTGGGTACATTGATGTCCCGAGGTTTATAAAAAGGTCCTCCATTTTGCTCAGAAGTGGATCTGAAACACCTCCATGTATCCTTTATGCTCACCTCTTTCTTCCTTGCCACCTGGGAATCCCTAGGAGCACTTAGGGTGAGACGGCAGGCTGGATCTGTCCCTAGATCTGCTCCAAACTGTTTGTCCTGAGTCTGTCCTTAGGAACAACTCTTGGAGTGAGTCACCTCGGTGCCCTAGATAGGGTGCGATTGGCAATTGGGGTAGAAACTCCCGAGGTGGCGCGGGATCCGTCAGGGCGGGGCAGGGCCAGCGGCTCTCGGATCTGGGCGGAACCAATATCTGACCGAGTCAGGTAAAACCAGGCGGCGGTGGCAGCGGCAGTGGTAGCGGCGAAGCCAGGCGGCAGGAAGGGCAAGCAGAAGCGTTCTGCCCACTTGCGCCTGGCACCCCTCGGCGCCGCCGGACACCATGAGCGGCCGAGTAGGGGACTTGAGCCCCCAACAGCAGGAGGCGTTGGCCAAGGTGAGCGGCTTGGCGGGCAGGGAGGCTTGGGGACGTACCCAGCAATCGGACGCTGTCCTACCGGTCTGGAGTCTCCAGTCCGGGTCGGGAACTTGAAGTTCCGAGAGTGCCTGAGTGCCTGTCCACGCACAGTTCTGAGACCACTGCGCAGCAGTGCCCTGGGCGGGAACCCTCTCTGGGAGACTCTAGAGACAGATCCTATCTGCCTTCCAGCCCTGCGGGATTCCCACCATCCAGCCCTGGCCTTTGTTCCCCTCTTGTGGGGGAGGGGGTCGCGCTGCTATCAGGCTGCTGGAGAGCCTTGGGCAGAAAGAATTCCCAGATCTTGTGTTCCATTGCGACATTTGTTTATTTGGTTTCCCTCATGGCTCTCCAACTCCTCAGGGCCTAAGCTTTCTCCTTACGGTTAAAAAAATTTTTAGAATAAATGAATAAATAAATAAAAATAAAAGGAACTGGTGGGGGTTTTGGAAGATTTTGAGATAGTCTTGGTAGCTGCACCTGGGAGGGACACGACCATGAAAAGGGAAGAATGTACATGTCTTACGTGACAGAGCCCTGGCTCACACTTTGCTTGTGAAGGAAAGGGTAGCTTAAAATTCGTGGGGAATGATTTATTTTGAGGACCTCTAGGGAGGAATGAGGACCCTGGATGAGGAAGTTGGTCTGGGAATCCACACAAGGTCCCCTAGATTAAAAAAAAGATCATGAGTGACAGAGGGATCCACAGGTGAAGGGTCCTGAGTTAAGGAGAGAGGTCCCCAGTTAAGGAGGGTCCTCAGATGAAGGAGATGGGGTCCCTTGGTGAGCCCTTGCCCTTGCCACTACTGATGCCCTCAGGAATACCCCTGGCACTAACCTCTTAAAAGGGACTTAGACACCTGGCCTTTGGGATGAATTATGATGGAGATGCCTGTGGGTCAGAGCTTTAAACAATGTAAAAAGTTTACTATTATTTTTTCCATTATTTAAAGTAATGAATCTTATTCTTTTAAAACATGGGGGAAATGAAGAAAGTAGGAAGAAGAGGGGAAGGTTTTCCATGGTCCCAGAGGTCTATGATCAGCCTGACCAGGTGTTGACCAACTCTGGTCATACTGCTAGATGCTGCTGTCTCCATATGGTATCATGTGGATAGAGTTTACTCCACATTAATTTAGACCCTCCCCAGCACCTGCTTGGTGGCTTTCTCTTTTCCTTGATGCTCATTGAAGAATTATATGACCCCGGCAAGGGTGGAAAACATGGATTACTCCTGGCCCCTGCCACTTTTCCTACTCTGTCTCTAGGGAGAAGATTCTCCACCACCCACTCCAGCTTCAGTTTCATCTTCAAAGCAGGATGTGACCTTTGCACCTCCTGTATTGGTCATGTCCTGAGGGTCAAATGAGGGAACTCAGTAACCTGGAAGATATGAGGAGTGCAGTGTCATTGCTTTTCAGGGGGGCAAGGTGTGGGTGTCCCCTTCCATATCTGCCAAGACGCTTCCTCAGGTACCCAGAGGCTATAGCTGTTTTCATGTGTAAGAATCTCTGTTTCAGGTGCCTGTTACTTGTTAAGTCCAGAGATGTTTAAACTGATTATTCTTTTTTTGTTGTGTAAGCAATGCATGAATACATTCTTTTTTTTTTGGTATGGGGGATTGAACTCAGGGGTACCCCACCACTGAGCCACATCCCCAGCCCTATTTTGTGTTTGATGTAGAGACAGGGTCTCACTGAGTTGCTTAGTGCCTTGCCATTGCTGAGGCTGGCTTTGAACTTGTGATTCTCCTGTCTTAGCCTCCCAAAGTGCTGGTATGAATACATTCTTATTTTAAACATCCTTCATAAAGCTAAAGGAGGCTTGGTGTATAACCATCAAGACCACTTCCTACAACTTTGCTTATATCTGTTTCTAACCCCAAATTCAGATTCGTGGATTCACCTCTAAACATAGCCCTAGCTTTCAGATTCCTCAGTCCCAGACCCAAACTCCCAGTGGTTTTTCTAAACTCTGCCAGTAGCAAAAGGCACCACCAAAAGAAACACAAAGAAAGAAAGAAAAAAGAGAGAGAGAGAAGGAAGGAAGGAAGGAAGGAAGGAAGGAAGGAAGGAAGGAAGGAAGGAAGGAAGGAAGGGCACTTTTCAGTGGGCTGTCTGCCCTCCTTTCCTCCAGTCTCCCAAAAACCTCTTTTGCAGTCCCTTCTTTGTGAAGTCCAGTTTTGTCCCCAGAGGCTTCACTGTCCAGAGTGTCCAGTAGGCCACATTTGTTGAGTGAGTCACCTGCCTTGAGCCAGGCCTTATGCTAAGTGCTTTATATACACACTTTCTTTTGACTGGCACGAAGTTATAATTATCCCAATTTCCCAGATGAGGAAACTGGGCCTCAGAGAGGTTATGTAACTTGCCTCCAAATCCAGGCCCCCAGGATGCACTATTAGGGGTAACATTACTAAAATTTTTTGGTCCAGCCTACATTAAAATCACTCAGGAGCCGGGCATGGTGGCGCACACCTGTAATCCCTGCATTTTGGGAGGCTGAGACAGGAGAATCACGAGTTTGAAGCCAGCCTCAGCAATGGCGAGGCACTAAGCAACTCAGTGAGACCCTGTCCCTAAATAAAACATAAAATAGGGCTGGGGATGTGGCTTGGTGGTTGAGTGCCCCTGAGTTCAATTCCTAGTACCAAAAAGAAAAAAAAAATCACTCAGAGATCTTTGCAAAAATAAGGATGTCATGGCCTTGCCTCAGACTTGTAGAATGAGAGTCTTGGCGAGGGCAGGGCTCCCCCAAGTTTGAGAAGAGCCCAGTGCTTCCTTTCTCCTATGGGTGGGCTAGAGAGGGCCCATTCCCAGATACCAAAGGGGTTCAGGGCAGGTGCTAACTGTGTGGTCTTCAACCTGCAGGGTCCCCAGGTGGCAGATGAGTGTTGCAGATGGGTCACACGAATATCTCTGACCATCATATCCCCACCTTAGTTCCAGGAGAAACTCCAGGACCTGCTGCCCGCCTTGCCCAAGGCTGATGACTACTTCCTCCTGCGTTGGCTTCGAGGTGAGGCTGCAAGAGTTAAGAGAGGCAGAGAGGTGGGGAAAGAAGGGGGTGGTCTCAGGAGAAGGCATGGGAGACTCGGGGAGTAGTGCTGCAAAGCAGTAAAGAACAGGCTCTGGATCCTCCTGCTCTGGGTTAAAATCTGAGCTTCTCTGTGCATTAGTACTGCACAAAATCTCCACTGAATCTTAGTTTCTGCATCTGCAAAGTGGGCATGAGTCACTAAGTAGGCACAGAGTCAAGGTGCAGTTAAAGTTAAGACACAGGAGGTCCTCAGGAATTAACTGGCCTTGAATGAGCTACCATTGAGCACCATCTTCAGGACTTGCCTTTGGACCCTACCTCCAGTTGCCTGCAGACAGGGCTGTTTATTTACTTGAGTAAACTTCATGTCCCCTAGTACACTAAATACAGAAAACAATTAAGAAAGTGGATTTAAACAAAGGAAGAGAAGGAGTTTCTTTAAGTAACTATAGCAGCGGTCTAACAAAATAATAACAGAAATCACACCAAGGTTTAGGGGAAAAGAATCATTTTTAACTCACTACATCCCACAGAATAAATTTTGTACTTGAGATGAGACAAGTCAGAAGTTAGCCCAGAAATTGGACACACACTGCATGGTTTAAAACACCAGTCTTCAGAACTTTGGTTTGTGTAGAGGGAAGTGAGGGGAGAGGTGCGGATGTGGAGATGGGGAAAAATATTAAAGAAGTTCCAATGTTTGTTTTGGCTTATCAAACAAACAAACAAAACAAAACAAAATACCAGTCTTTAATAGACCTGCAACTGAATCCCGGCTCTACAACATGCCAGGCAAGTCATTCATTGTCTTTCACCCTCATTTTCCTCTTCTGTATAATGGGCATAATATTTGTCCCTATTTTTAGGGTGCCTGTGGGTCAAACATGAGGTCACAGATGTGCACAATGCCCAAATGAAGGAAGCCTCCAGAGGCTTGTTCTTCCCTTCTGTTTTGTTCTATCCTTTTTTTAAAAAACATTTTTTTTAGTTGTTGATGGACTTTTATTTAATTTATTTACTTATATGTGTTGCTGAGACTCAAACCCAGTGCCTCACACATGCTAGGCAAGCACTCTACCACTGAGCCACAACCCCAGCCTTTGTTCTATCCTTTTTTAAGAATTATTTTATATAAACCTTATTTTTCTTTTTGTACTGTGGATTCAACTCAGGGGCACTTGACCACTGAGCCACATCCCCAACGCTATTTTGGGTTTTATGTAGAGACAGGGTCTCACTGAGTTGCTTAGCACCTTGCTGTTGCTGAGGCTGGCTTTGAACTCACAATTCTCCTGTCTCAGCCTCCCAAAGTGCAGGGATTACAGGTGTGCGCCACCACACCTGGCTTAAACTTTACTTTTTAGAACAGTTATCATTTTTCAGGAAAATTGCAAAGATAGCATAGAATGGTCTATATATCCTGCACCCTATTATTACATCTTACCTTTGTATGATACATTTATTACAAATTAATGAATCAATATGAATACATTATTAACTAAAGCCTGTATATTATATGGATTTTCTTAGTTTTTCTATTGCCAGATTTCATTCAGAACCACATTACATTTAATCATGTTGTCTCCTTAAGATCCTTTTGGCTGTGGTAGAGTCTGTTTTTGTTTTGTTTAGCTTTTAAAGGAAGCATATCATTGTCACATGACTGAGCTAGAAAAGGAGTTGAAACAGAGGATTTCTAGAAACCAATTGACAAGGCACATCTTAGTTCATTTTTTGTTACCACATGGAAATGTCTGAGACTGGGTAACTTTATAAAGTAAATAGGTTTATTTAGCTCACCATTTTGGAGATTCACACATCTGGTGATGGCCTTCTTGTTGGCAGAGTCTCCAGTTGGCACAGGGCATCACATGGCAAGAGACAAGGAGCATGCATGTATGTCTCTCTCCTTCTAGTCAACTTGCTCCACTCTAATGATATTAATATAATCTTAACCACTTTTCGGACACCCCACCTCTAAATACCAGAATCGGATTAAGTTTCCGCCCTCTTTTTTGTTTTTTTTGGTACTGGGGATTGAACTCAGGGGCACTCAACCACTGAGCCACATCCCCAGCCCTATTTTGTGTTTTATGTAGAGACAGGGTCTCATTAAGTTGCTTAGTGCCTCGCCATTGCTGAGGCTGGCTTTGAACTCCTGATTCTCCTGTCTCAGCCTCCCTAAGTGCTGGGATTACAGGTTTGAGCCACTGAGCCTGGCTATACCTCACAGTGGAGATTCAATTTCAACTCATGAAACCTTGGGGGACATGCTCAAACCACATTTGAACCATAGCATATCAGTCTTTTCTCCTCCTGTGAAGTCTTTTTGGGTTTAAACCCAGCTTTGAGGGTGCCTGGTGTGTCCTTGATAAGTAAGTGAGATCACAGACAACTTAAGTTGCCAGATCATGGAAAAGGGAATGAATCTCAAATCGAGTGGGCCTTTCACTTCCTGCTGTGGGTGACAGGACTGCTGGTACTGCCATCCACATTGGTGTCAGCCATGCCACTCTCTGAACATAGGCCAAGAGAAGATTGAGTGATGGAGTTGAGCTTCATACAGGCTTCTCCTTCAGGCCTAATAATGACAAGCCTTCCCTAAATTCTTTCTGATGTCCTTCCCCTCTGTGTTTCTTTATCTCCATTCTGCATCAGTGTCTCTCCCTGTCAGATGCCAACTCCATAAGGGCAGTGACTGTGCCTGCCCTGGTCCCCTTTGTCTGGCACATAGTAGGTGCAACTAAAAACTTTATCCTCATATCCCATCATCAGCACCCAATTACTGTTTGTAGGACAAGAACCCACAACAGACAATAGAATAATATTATGAATAAGTATGTACTTCTTGAAAATCTAAATGAAATAGATGAGTTCCTAGAAAAAATATATAGGACTAAAATCCAGCATGAAGAAATAGAAAATGACAGACTAATAAATATTAAAGAAATTGAGGAGCTAGGGCTGTAGCATAGTGGTGGAGCACATGTTCAGCCTGTGAGAGGCCCTAGGTCTGATCCCCAGCACTGAAAAAAATGAAGAAGAAGAAGAGGAGGAGGAGGAGGAGGAGGAGGAGGAGGAGGAGGAGAAGAAGAAAGGGAAAAGGTAGTAAAAACATCCACTCCCCCAACACTCAGACTCCAGTGGCTTTCCAGAAAAATTCTTCCAAAGTTTTAAGGACCAGTTAATTACTATCTTATATGAATTGTTTTAGGATATATGAAAGAATGAGGCTTTTTCTTATGAGGCTTGGGTACCATTTCATATCTAGATAAGGACAATTAAAACAAAAAAGAGAAGAGGAAGTCCATACCTGTTTTACTCATTAATATAGTAATAAATCTAAATAAAATATTACATAATAGAATCCAGTAGTATATTAAAATTATGTAGCATCATCGAGAAGAATTTATCTTAGGCCCACAAGAATAGTTCAACATTAGACAATCTATCAGATTGAAATCATTAATAAATTTAGAAATGAAAAATTATGTGGCTATCTCAACACAGAAGAAGCATTTGAAAAGGTTCAAATCCTATTTATAAGACAAAAGTCTTGGGGGCTGGGGAGTGGTAGAGTGTCTAGTATGCACAAGGCTCTGGGTTCAATCTCTGGCAACCAAAAAACAAACAGAAGTCTTACCAAACTAGGAATAGAAGGGAATTTCCTTGACTTGGTAATGGTTACATAGCAAAAATGTTATGAATAAGGAGAAATTTTAAATACATTTCCTTTAACATCAGGAACAAAGAAAGAATGACACCAGTGAACATTATGACTTAAACAGAACTAGAGACTTTTGCTAATGCTATAAGAAAAGAAAAAAAATCAGTAGTATAGACTGGAAGGAAAGAGTTAAAAGTTTTTCAGATACATTACTTATCTCCCTTGAAAACCACAGGATCAACAGAACAACTCTAGATTTAAAGTGAAAGCTTAACCATATTTCCAGATAGAAAAGTCAACAGTATTTTTTTCTGTGGCTGCATCCAATTGTAAAATATCATGAAAAATGTATACTATTCCAAGTAACAACAAACCTGTAAAATAACCAGACATTTAACCTAGAGCACAGAAGATCTATCTATGAAAAAAATCTTAAAATCATTGAAATGTATATAACTGCTCTGTTCAATTCAGTAGCCTCTAGGCACATATAATTATTAAAATTTAAATTAAGTTAAGTTAAAACTTCAGATCCTCTGTCATACTAGCCAGAGATAGGATATTGCCTATCATTATACAAAGTTATATTGAATGTCACTGACACAGAAGGTGATTTTTAAATAAATATATAGCTGGAAGAAAAGATCAAACATTTAAATGTGATGCTCATCTTGATACATTTGCAGAGATTTCCATTGACTAGCATATATTTGACCTCTGAAAATGGGGCTAGGATCATTTGTGAGGCAGATTTGGTCTGTCAAAGCTGCTGAGAAGACAGGAGCAGTGGTGCAAGCCTATAATCCCAGCAGTTTGGGAGGCTGAGACAGAAGGATCTCAAGTTCAAAGCCACCCTCAGCAACTTTGTGAGGCCCTAAGCAATTTGTGAGCTCCTATCTCAATAAATAAATAATTTAAAAGAAGAGAGCTGGGACATACTCAGTGGTAAAGTGCCCCTGGATTCCATCCCTAGTACTTAAAAAGAGCTGTTGAGGGATGTAATGGGCTATCTGTCTGTTTAGGTAATGAACAATCTATCGTGGGAGATAATCAAGGCTGAGCTAGCAGCCTCAATGGTTATTGCTGGAGGTGGTTCATGATTAGGGCAGAGGAAGTTTGGGTGGCATCTCAGGCCCTTCCCACTTGAAAATCTCTAATCTTGCATCTCAGTGCAGCTCCATCAATGGACAAATTCAACAGTGAGACAGTGGCCTTAGAGAGTAACGGTCATGACATTTCTAAAATAGAACATAGTTGGGTGTGGTGGCATGCACCTGTGGCCCTAGACACTTGAGATACTGAGGCCAGGAGTTCAGGGTCAATCTAAGTGACATAGCTTGTCTCCAAAAATTTTTAGAAAATTAATTAAATTAAATAGGATATAACATTTTTTATTAAAATATATCTATTTCATCAAATAAGTAATCACAACAATAGCTACTCTTTACTGAGAATTTAACCATGGATGGGAATGTAGCTCAGTGGTAGAGAGCTTGCCTTATATGTATGAGGACCTGGGTTCAGTCCCTAGCACACACACAAAAAAGTGGCTTGTTCCAGGTTGCACAGGAAACAAAAAGGCAAAACTAGAATTCAAGCCCGTCTGTCTGATTCCAAATCCCATGCTTCTGAGCACCTCAACACTGTATGGGTCTCAACTTCCTGGGGGATGTCAACGATTATAGGCTAGATCAGCTTCTAGAACAGATTTCAAAGGCCTGGAAACAGAAATCAAGGGCCCTCCAGTGTCTTCCACAGGAGTAAAGATCCTTGCTTTAAAAAAAGAAAGAAAGAAAACATTTCCAGACCCCAGAACATACCAATATTCTTGGTATGTCAAGAAAACGTTGGGAACACCTCCATTATGTCCTTTTAGAAAGCAGTTTATTCTCCATCTGGCCTCTGGCCTCTTCCCTCATTTTTTTTTAAATATTTATTTTTTAGTTGTAGGTGGACACAATATCTTTATTTTATTTTTATGTGGTGCTGAGGATCGAACCCAGTACCTCCCGCGTGCTAGGTGAGCACGCTACCACTGCGCCATAACCCCAGCCCCCTCTTCCCTCATTCTTCTTGCAGCTCGGAACTTTGACCTGCAGAAGTCTGAGGACATGCTCCGGAAGGTGAGGACCCATCATCCCTAAGGTCTTGTTTCCTGCAGGCTGTTTCCCCAGCAGTCAGTGGAAAGGACTGCCCATTCTCAAGTTTCTTCTTCCTCAGCTTTCTGTCTACATCAGAACTGGGTTCCTTCCATTCGAGCTCTCCTCCTGTCCCTATTCCAAGTTCTGTGTAGTGGAGCCCTATGGATACTCTGGCAGGACATTGGTGACTGTGGGCAAAGAGATCTGGTCTGGTGTCCCTAGGTGCCTGCAGAGGCCTTTGGGGCAAGCCCTCTCATGTCTCTGCAGCACATGGAGTTCCGGAAGCAACAGGACCTGGACAACATCCTTGCATGGCAGCCCTCAGAGGTGAGCCCCATACAGCATCTCCTAGGCCATCTGATGTCCCTTTGCCCACCCTCAATTCACAGCCACCTGAGGGAACAGGGACATGGTCCAGTGAGCCACTTTGAATCAGGGCCTTACCCATGTGTCCAGGTGATCCAGCTGTATGATTCGGGTGGTCTCTGTGGCTATGACTACGAAGGCTGCCCTGTATGGTTTGACATCATTGGGACCCTCGACCCCAAGGGTCTTCTCCTGTCAGCTTCCAAGCAGGAGCTGATCCGGAAGCGCATCAAGGCCTTCGAGTTGCTTCTGCAGGAGTGTGAGCTGCAGAGTGAAAAGGTGAACACCTAGGGAGTGTGGGTGGGGCACATGGGAAGCTAGCCGGTCCAAAGTGGGGGGTCCCCAGGGCCAGGGAAGGATGACACCCTGTCCCCCTCCCTCTCCCCAGCCCTCAGCACTTAGAGGTCTGATGAAACATGGGCTTCTCCTGCTGTCACCCCTCTGTGAGCATCCAAGGTGTACATGGCTGGGGCTGGGGTATGGCTCAGTTATAGAGTACTTGCCTAGCATTCATGAGGCACTGGGTTCAATCCCCAGCATCAAAGGGAAAAAAAATGAATAAACAAAAGGCATTGCGTCCATCTACAACTAAAATAATAATAATAATAATAATAATAATAATAATAATAATAATAAAAGGTATACGTGGCACTCTGCTTGCATCAGTCTAGGGTCACCGAAGCCTCTACATGAAACACTGACCTGGGATGCAGAGAAAGCTCTAGCTCTGTTCTCCTGGGAATTCTGAGGACAGTGGACAATCAGCTTTGCTTATAGAAAATATATCCCACCATTACAAATTGTGTAACAATAATTACCAGTGGGTGACCATCCCTGATAACAGTGACTCTGAAAATAGGTGCATCCCCTGTGGGGCCCTTGAAGCTACTAGAGAGTGGCTAAACACAAATAAAGAGCTCTAAGGAGCATGAAGCTTCTGAGTCAAAAAGGCTTCCACGTCTGCCTTTGCAGGTCTCTTCTCCTGGCCTTGAGCTGCCCTTTGACCCTCTGTATCCTTTAGGATGAATCAAATGCCAAGTGTGGCCTTGTTGGTTTTGTGAGTTTACATGAGTAATGAGCCTAAAAAGTCCCCTCTGGTGGAGCTGATATGTCACTGTGGCCTGATTTGGCAAATGACTGACTGCACATGACAAAGGCAAGGCCTCCTTGTCATCATCACCTGCACAAAAACTAGATACAAAACAGGCCCCAGCAAGGACTTGTGGCAAGGATGAGTAAATTGTAAAATGTTGTATTTAGTGTTCAATTTGAATAGATATATGTCTGTCAGTCAGGAGGGCTGCTTTTATAAGGTCAACACAATGTCTTCTGCTCCATGCATGCTCCCAATTGGAGTCAATAATTATGATGATGTTGATACTAATATAATACCTGATAATATTTATCAGGGACTAGCAAATGCCAGCCACTGAGTTCTTTGTTCATCATTTTACTGAATGTTCATATCAATTCTATCATTTTACTGAATGTTCATATAATTTTAAAACCTAGAATTATCTCCATTCTACAAAGAAAGCATTCTACAAAGGCTCCAAGTGGTTAAAAACCACCCAGGGCCACACAGACTGCCAAAAGCATAACTCTGGCTTGGACATAGTCATGAGACTACAGATGTTTGGAAAATGCCAGGGGTGTGGGTGGGAGGGAGGTAGGGAAGAGTGCCTGCGTCTCTCTGTCCAGGATTTCCAGGAGCTATGGTCTGACCAATATAACTGCTCTGTTCTGTGCAGCTGGGTAGGAAGATTGAGACGGTGCTGTTGGTGTTTGACATGGAGGGACTGGGCCTGAAACACCTATGGAAGCCTGCTGTGGAGGTCTACCAGCAGGTAAGACAAACACTGCAAGAGGCTGGAATGGCGGTGGCTCCCAGGCTAATAGGGAGCTGCAGACCACACTAGCTTCTGGTCTGTGGGAAAGTGGGGATGCCTTCCAGGGGCGCCACAGGCCAGCCAGTGACACTCACCTGAAGTCCACCCACCAAGGAGAGACAGGAGCTAGAATAACACAGAGGAGGAAGCACACACTCCTGGGGAAGTCAGGAGGGTCCACAGATGGGCCTCTTGTCTCAGCAACATCAGAGGCCACAGAAATCAAGGGGTAAGGCCATGACCAGCCTCATCTTGACTTCACAGTTTTTTGCCATCATGGAAGCAAATTATCCTGAGACAATGAAGAATTTAATTGTTGTTCGAGGTGAGCCCATGACTGAGATGAGCTCCTGGGGAGGGAAAAGTGGGGAACAGGGTAGGAGGGACAGTAGGTCAGCCATCCTTTGTGAAGAACTTGTTCTTTTGTTTGTTTGGGTTCTTAGTTCCAGGCCTTCCAGTATGGCAGACTGATACCTTTATAACATAGAAAATCCTGCACTGGTAGATTGCAGCAATGTTAAATAAGTTCTAAGTTTCTCAATGTTTGCTGTTATTTTCTTTGCTTACTTCAATGTGAATTGGTAACAGTCCATGGATCATACTGATTGATGGATGCACTTTGAGCAGAAGGACCCCTGTGTTTGATGGTCATGCAGGGAGGGGGCCCTGCAATCAGATGATCTGGGTCAAATCTCACTAGTTCTGTGATTTTGAATTAAGTCTATTTCACACCATTGAGACTCGGTATTCCCATTCTGTGGAATGATAATGCAATGAAAACCTCCCCATAAGAAAGCTGGGATGAGACGGTCTGTGGAGGAGATATAGCACAAAGGCCAATTCACGGAAAGTGCTCAGTGAGAGGGAGCAATTCAGGGTGGGACACGGGGTCTAAAGCAGATGCTGCATCTGCTTGTACTAAAGAAGACCCCAAAGTCACCCGAAAAAATCATGAGTACAGTAAAACAGAGGCACCACTGGGGTCAATTTTGACACTGGACCCAGCTTTTGCCCAACACCTTACAGCCAGGTTAGAGGATACAACCATTTATTGAGAGCCAGCTACTGTGCCAAGTGTTACATATAACATGATTTTATCCCCATTTTACATTTTTCAGTTAATAGCACTAAGACTCAGAGAAGGTGAGTTACAGTAGCTGAAGGTCATACAGCAGGGGATGATAGAATCCAGATCCGTCCGAATCTTGCACATTCCCCTGGGTTTGGCTTTATATACCAGTGTCTTCTCTGGTCCAGCTTCTTGAGAGGGTTTTATGTGTTTCAGCTCCCAAACTTTTCCCAGTGGCCTTCAACTTGGTTAAGTCCTTTATGAGTGAGGAGACACGCAAGAAGGTAGTGATTTTGGGAGGTAAGTGACTTGGCCTCCTGGAAAGAGCCATCTCTGCATTTGCAGAGGTTAATGCTGAAGGCCCCATTTCTGCCTGGCTCATCTTTACTCAGTCACTGACCCTGGGTGACCCAATCGGCTTCTGTATATAAAGGCAAGGCCTCAGATCCTAGACCAATAGCCTGGAAACTACATAAAGCCCTTGGGTACTCTTAGGGGTAGATACCCAGGGTAGCAATCCAGGGACTTACAAGGTCTCCTCCCTGGGCTCTCTTTGGATCTCCCTGAGCCCCTTGGAGGCCCCTTCTTGCTCTCACACAGACAACTGGAAGCAGGAGCTGTCAAAGTTCATCAGCCCCGACCAGCTGCCTGTGGAGTTTGGGGGGACTATGACTGACCCCGATGGCAACCCCAAGTGCCTAACTAAGGTATGGGGTGCCCAGAGGATGGGGACAGAGGGGAGACCGCCATGGCCTAGTGCCCGCTTACCCCCCCTTACCCACAGATCAACTACGGGGGTGAGGTGCCCAAGAGCTACCACCTGTGCAAGCAGGTAAAGATGCAGTACGAGCACAGAGTGTCTGTGGGCCGTGGCTCTTCCCAGCAGGTGGAGAATGAGATCCTGTTCCCAGGCTGTGTGCTCAGGTAGGGACAGCAATAGCTCCACACCTGGGTGCAGCTGGAAGAGGCCCCAGGGCCCAGGCAGGAGGTCATCAGTGGGGCTCTGTCTGTTGCAGGTGGCAATTTGCATCGGATGGTGGAGACATTGGCTTTGGAGTTTTTCTGAAGACCAAGATGGGGGAGCGGCAGAGGGCTGGGGAGATGACAGAGGTGCTGCCCAGCCAGCGCTGCAATGCCCACCTGGTGCCTGAGGATGGGAGCCTTGTCTGCCTCAAAGCTGGTGTCTGTAAGAGCTGCAGGGTTCACTGGAATTATTGGCCTCTTCGTGGCAGAGAAAAGAGCTGGTCATCTCTTGCCAGTCCAGCCTCTCTGTGTGCCCACTATTTCCAGCTCTCAGGCAGTGTGTTGGGGATGTTGTAAGCTCATAGATCCCACAGGGCCCAGAGGAGTTGGCTTTGGGAGTCTTGGATCTGAAGAGTGGCCCGTACATATGGATACAAGGGTGTAGATTCACTGTAGGCGAGACACTGGGGTTCTGAGTCCAGGGCTGTGAGCTCAGTCCTGGGAACTCTCCACATGAGGCTGAGGCAGGAGAGTAAATAGCCGTGAGCCTACTGTTGGTTGCACACCGCTCCAGGAATCCGCAAAATGTGGCTTCCTCCAGCTGTTTATCCTTTGTTCCCAGATTTCCCAGGATAGAAGCAGTTTGGTTAATTTTGCCAGAAACAGTACTGCACAGTGTATTAGTCAACATCCTGTTTCTACAGTAAAATACCTGAGATATGAACTTTCAAGTAAAAAGATTTGTTTTGGCTCACAGTTTGGGAGGTTGCAGTCCGTGATCAATTGACCTCATGGATTTGAGCCGATGGCGAGGAAGCACATTATGGCCCGAGTGTGAAGTAGAACAACATTGCTTACATTACAAGTCAGGGAGCCAAAGAAGGAAGGGGCCAGGGTCCTACAACCCCCTTTGAAGACATGCCCCAATGACCAAAGGCACTAGGCCCCGGGCCCTACAAATTGCAATAGCTCCCTACCCTGGGGAACAAGTCTTTAACATGTGGTTTTTGGGGGGGCATTCAAAATCTAAACTCTAGCACCCAGAAACTGCTGATCTTCCACTTCTATAGTGAGTAGGTAGAACAAGGAGGAGGGAAGTCAAGGTCAATTTCCTGTGGAGAAGGAGGATTCATGTTAGTAATACTTTAACCAATACATTACCTAGTGCAGCCTGAGGAAAAGATGTATTAGGAAGGTGGCGAAAGATAAGTCTGGATGATCCCATGTCTCAGAGTCCATGCTGGACTTAGCATGATAGAAAATGCCTTCCATCTGTGAGTTGGAAAAGCTGCTCATGTAGCTTAGTGCTTGCCTCTGGAGGAAGTAGGGCTGCTCTTTGGGCTGGGCCATTGGGATAAGGGAATCCCAGTTCCTCTCCTCCCTTGCTCTGTAGTCACTGGAAAGTCATATCACCTCTCTAAGCCTCGGTTTCCTCTTCCTTACAATGGATGTATAAGCTTTCTGTCACTAACAAAATTCCTGAGACCATTAACTTATAAAGAGAAAAGGTTTACTTTAGCTCATGATCTTATAGTTTCCACTCTTAAGATCTAACAGCCCCATTACTTTGGGTCTCTGGTGGGTGACAAATCATGATGGGAAGACATTGTCAAGTAAAACCACTCAGATCACAAGCCAGGATGCAGGAAAAAATAAGTGAAGAGAATGGGGTCCTATGATCCCCTTTGAGGGCACCCCCAATGACCTAAGGACATCCACAAAGCCCCACCTCCTAAAGATTCCACCATGACCCAGTAGCACCACCCTGGGAATCAAGCCTTTAATACATGAACCTTTGGGAGACACTTATCTGAACCATAGCAATGAGGATGACAGTATCTTCCTTGTGGGCCATTCTGAGGATTCAGGAAGCTGGAAGGGCTGATGTAATGCCCGGTGGCTAGAAGGGGCTACATGGCATGTGGTGAGTCTCATGATTCTTTTATGTAGCACAGGCATCATCCAAGGAGGTAGGAGTGAGAAATGGGTTAGGATTTGGGCAATGGCTAACGCTCAGGCCCCATCCATGGCCCTGGACAGCCCATTCCCAAGGCTACCAGGTGTTCACATGTGCTGGGCTCACTCTGCCTGATCTGTCTTTGCAGATGTCCTGCGCTTTGACAACACCTACAGCCTGCTGCATGCCAAGAAAATCAGCTATACTGTGGAGGTACTGCTCCCTGACAAGGCATCTGAGGAGAAACTGCAGGGTCTCAATGCAATGAAACCCTCTCCAGCACAATGAACACCCTGACTGCCTCTGTGCCTGCTCTATCCAACCCCTTCACACCCCACTCCTTGCTCCTGCCTTCCCAGGCAAGATGGTGCTGATGGTCAGAGAGCCACCTATCCCACATCACCATCTCAGCCCACTGCAGGCCCATTTGCATAGTGGCCAAGCAACAGGGAGGAAACCAGATGAGCTTCTCGCCCCCTGTTCCTAGAGATTGAGACTAGCATGACCCTGCATTCATTGAGGAAGGTTCCTCCCAACAAGGTTCACTCATCCCAGGATTCACCCATACTTGATGTCCTAGCTTAGGGCGGGGAGTCTGTGAGCACCAGATCTTTTTTTTTTTTTTTTTTTTTTTGGTACTGGGGATTGAACTCAGGGGTACTCGACCACTGAGCCACATCCCCAACCCTATTTTGTGTTCCATGTAGAGACAGGGTCTCACTGAGTTGTTTAGTGTCTTGCCATTGCTGAGGCTGGCTTTGAACTCGCGATTCTCCTGTCTCAGCCTCCCTAAGTGCTGGGATTACAGGCTTGCACCACGGCACCCAGCTGAGCACCAGATCTTGCAGAGAGCACAGCTTAAGGCCTAAAGAGCAGGGAAGCCCCACTCTCTCCATGCAGGTCATACTGGTCTTGGACTTACTTCTTGGAGAACCATTAAACTATTCATCCATCTTTCTGTCTCACCAAGGGAAGAATAGAAAGTCTGCTGCCAATGTCCCTCCTCCATGTGATCCAGGAGCTGGCTACGATGGCAATGGTTGCTTAAAGGCTAACCCTCCTGGTGCCAGTCAGGACCACCACCTGCTCTGCAGTGTGGACTGTACCCAAAAGAGTAGACCTTGCCCAGAAATGAGCTGAGGAAGCCATCAACTTGAGTCATTGTGGGTTGGTGGGTTGACCCCGGGTGGCAATGAGACCATCACCTGGAGCCTGGGAGCCCAGGCTGTGCTGCCTTGCCCCCTGGTCTCTGGATGGACCATGCCAGGGGCCACCAATATTTCAAAAGACTGTGCCCCACCCAGGTGGGTTTAGTCTCTGGCTCAGAATCATTGATCCTGCCCTCTTTGTCTTTTTGCACTGCTATCCCACATGGCAAGAGTACTGTCTACCTGGCTATGTCCCCAGGAGTGAGTGGTCAGATGTTGCTGTAAAAGGGATCTTTGCTGTAAAGCATTAGCATTCTGGTTGCCACAGTCCCTCCTAGAGACCAGAAGGTCTTAGTACATGCCACCCGGTCAGGCACTTTGCAAACAAGATGCCAAGCTCCAGCCCCTTTTCTGCTCTCAAGATTTTGTAATTTCATATTCTTCAGTTGATAGATACTTTCTGTTACCCAAGATGTATTTTAAGAGACAAAATGATGAGGCTTAGGAGAGTGGGGAATGTTTAGGAGAGCCCTGTGGGATTTTCAGCTCTCTGTCCCTCCTGGCCCCTGCAGCTGTTCATGGCTTGGAGCCTGAACAGGAGCTCTGTTGCAATAAAAAACAAACTAAACTAAACTTCTAAATCCCAGTGCCATGAAGAATTTCTGTCCAACAGGGTGTATAAGCCTATTGGCAAGGGGAAAAAATAGCTGGGGTGTGTGGGCAACTGCAATTGGGAGGACCCTGTGCCAGATATCACAAAGCCCAACTGTTGTCGTAATGACATTCAGAAGTGCCTCAGTTCAGCCTTCAAACCTCCTGCCTAACAACAAGGTTTCTGAATTTGAACCCTGACCCTTGCCCTTCTAACCAGCCAATTTTCCACCACTAGCACAGCATTGTGCAGGTTGCAAAGATTGCTCTATCCCTGCACAAGGATTTCCTGAGGCCATATTTACAGAGACTAGACACAAATACAGGCTGCCTGGGGGGAGGGTGGTAAGTAACAAGAAGACCACGTAAGGGCACCATTGGCTCCAGATCCCAGAGCTGGCACAGTGTGCTTTGTGGTTAAGCAGTAAGTGCAGTGGTCACCTGCAGAGGTGACAGCAGAATCTTCTACCAGGCAAGGTGGTGGACAGGGACACACTGAGCTCAGCAAGGGATTTTTCCTCAGCAACATCATCTCTAACTCTTAACAGTATCACTTTTTAAAAAAATTAAAATGGAAGTCACCCAAAGTGGGGCGCTGGCTCACTCCATGTTTGCTTCTTCATTTATCCATTCATTCTTCAACATCTATTGAATATCTGCCCTGCACCAGGCACTGCAGGCCCTAGCAACACCAAGGATGTCGAACTGACCCATCTCTGCAAAAAGGAAGCTTGCCTACATTGAAGGAAGCAGAAGTGACTCTGATAATCAGTAATCAAGTATGCATATGATCATCACGTGCACTTGTGGGGGCAGGAGCTGAATTTTGGGGGACCATCCAACAAAGAAACCTGATGAGTGTAAAATGAGCTTTGCCTAAGGAAGTGACAACTGAAGGACGTATGGGGGGTGATTAGGTGCAGGCAAGCCTTCTAGACTGAGGAATGGGGGGTGGGCAGCCAGGGGATGCTTGGGACTGGAGGAAAGGTGGGAGCATTCTCCTGGCCTGGGGTGAAACTTGTAACAAGTCCCCAGTGTTTGCTGTTTCTTTAGAACTATACACATTAGATGATTGTTTAAAAAAAAAATTAGCCAGACACAGCAGTACACACCCTATAATCCCAGCTACTTGTGAGACTGAGGCAGGAGGATCACAAGTTTGAGGACAGCCTCAGCAATATAGTAAGAACTTGTCTCAAAATTAAAAAATTAGCCAGGGGTGCATGCCTGTAATCCCAGCAGCTTGGGAGGCTGAGGCAGGAGGATCGTGAGTTCAAAGCCAGCCTCAGCAATTTAGTGAGACCCTACACAATTCAGTGAGACCCTGTCTCCAGAAAAAATATTTTAAAAAGGGCTGGGGATGTAGTTCAGTGGTAGAGCATCCCTGGGTTCAATCCCTAATAAATAAATAAATAAATTTAAAAACATGTTATAATGCAGGTTACAAAACATTCTTACTATTTGTCAGGGAAACTGGCAAAATTTTAGCAGGAGGCCACCCATTCAAACTCTTGTTCAAGATGAGGTGTTGGAAATACTGAGACCTCACCTATCCAGGACATGGAGACAAGACCTACCCTTCCCAGCTCAACCCCTCACAGAAGTCCCCACAATCTTTGGGGGAAAGCAGGTAGGGGATTTTGGGAGTGTTTTATGGCAATTGGAAAGTCTCCTCTCCTGTGTCCCTCAAATCTTCACCTCAGCCCAGCTCACTTTCCAAGGAGCCCAGGCCAGAGGGGACACCACTGTGGGACACCTGTCACTACAGGCATCCAGGACAGGTCTTCAGCAGTGCTGCATGGCACTGCACTCCAATTTGCACAGTCCCTTTACATGCAACCCAGAAGGAGACAGAGATTATAACTCCATTTTACAGGCCAGAAAACTGAGGCTTAGCAAGGAAGACTATCTTAGCCAAAGCCTTGGTGTCCAATGGAAGAATTGAAGAAAGAACCCAGATCAGCTGCCAGCCCCATGATCTGCCTCTTGAGAGGAGAGGGTTGCTATGGTCTTGTGGGCCCTGCTAAGAAAGGTTAGCTTGGGATGGGGACACATGATAGGACAAAGTGTGAGGTTTCTGGGGTAGAAGGGAAGGCCCAGAGTTTAGAGAAGCTGCTAAGAAATTTGTGCCTCTCAGTGGGTTGTGACAGTGCAGGTTTTACTCCTTAACACCTACTATGTGCCATTAGCTGAGCTGAGGCACAAAGCATCATCCCCAGCTTACTGATGAAGAGAGTGAGGCTCAGGGCACGAAGTGACCTGTCCTGTTATACAACATAAAGAGGAGGAGGTAAGATGTAAACTTGAGTCCATCTCAAGTGGGAGAGGGAAGGGGATAGGCTTGGAGGCTTCAGAGAGAAAGCAGCTGGGCCAGCTCAGGAACTCACA
>PVHX01024668.1:0-23610 GCA_004024805.1 Geosciurus inauris | reverse complement strand
ATTCAATAGCATATTATTTAGTTTCCAGGTGATGGAGTAGTTTCTGTTTTTTAATCTGTCATTGATTTGTAATTTTATTCCATTGTGGTCAGATAGGATGCAGGGTAGAATCTCTATTTTTTTGTACTTGCTAAGACTGGCATTGTGACATAACATATGATCTATTTTGGAAAAGGATCCATGTGCAGCTGAGAAGAAAGTGTATTCACTCATTGATGGATGAAACACTCTATATATGTCTGTTAAGTCTAAATTATTGATAGTTTCATTAAGATCTATGGTTTCTTTATTAAGTTTTTGTTTGGAAGATCTATCCAATGGTGAGAGAGCTGTGTTAAAGTCTCCAAGTATTATTGTGTTGTGGTCTATCTGATTCTTGTATTTGAAAAGGATTTATTTGGCATACGTAGAAGCCCCATTATTGGGGGCATAGATATTTATGATTGTTATGTCTTGTTGATGTATGATTCCCTTAAGAAGTATGAAATGACCTTCTTTATCTCTCTTCACCATCTTTGGTTTGAAGTCCACTTTACTTGATATGAGGATGGAAACTCCTGCTTGTTTGCGGGGTCCATGTGAGTGATATGTTTTTTCCCACCCTTTCAACTTTCAGTCTGTGGATGTCTTTTCCTGTAAGATGAGTCTCTTGAAGACAGCATATTGTTGGGTCTTTTTTTTTTTTTTTTTTTTTTTTTTTTTTTTTTTTTTTTTTTTTTTTTGATCCAGTCTGTCAGTCTATGTCTTTTAATTGGTGCATTTAGGCCATTTACATTCAGGGTTATTATTGAGATATTATTTGTAATTCTGGTCATTTTGGTTTGTTTTTGGTTTTTACCTTGAGTTGTTTTCTCTTTTGAATGGTCTTTCCATTAGTGTAGTTCCTCTCTTTGTAAATTTTCATTGTTGGTTATCATTTCCTCCTCATAGAATATTTTGCCAAGAATGCTGTGTAGTGCAGGCTTTCTTGCTGTAAATTCTTTTAACTTTTGTTTATCATGGAAAGTTTTTATTTTGTCATCAAATCTGAAGCTCAGTTTTGCTGGATATAGGATTCTTGGTTGGCATCCATTGTCTTTCAAGACTTGGAATATGTTATTCCATGATCTCCTGGCTTTTAGTGTCTGGGTTGAAAAATCTGCTGAGATACAAATTGGTCTCCCCTTGTATGTAATCTGGTTCCTCTCTTTTACGACTTTTAAAATTCTATCCTTATTCTGTATGTTGGGCATTTTCATTATAATGTGCCTTGGTGTAGATCTGTTGAAATTTTGTATGTTTGGTGTCCTGTAAGCCTCTTGTATTTGATTTTCCATTTCATGTTTCATATTTGGGAAATTTTCTGATATTATTTCATTGAAGAGATTGTGCATTCCTTTGGTTTGAAATTCTGCACCTTCTTCTATCCCAATAAATCTCAGATTTGGTCTTTTGATGCTGTCCCATATTTCTTGTATGTTCTGTTCATGATTTTTTACCATCTTCACTGTATGGTCACGTTTATTTTCAAGATTGTATATCTTGTCTTCATTATCCGAGGTTCTGTCTTCCAGGTGATCTAGTCTGCTGATGATGCCTTCTATTGAGTTTTTTATTTGGTTTATTGTTTCCTTCATTTCAAGTATTTCTGATTGTTTTTTTTTTCACAATCTCTAGCTCTTTCTTAAATTAATCTTTTGTTACTTGTAATTGCTCTCTTATCTCTTTGTTAGAATGATCGATGGTTGCCTTTATTTGCTCACCTATTTCTTTGTTGGATTGATCAATTTTTGCCTGTAATTGTTCACTTATGTCATTCTTTAGTTCACTGATCATTTTAATTATGTACATTCTGAATTCTTTCTCTGACATTTCATCAACTGTGTTGTCAATGAATTCTGTTACAGTGGCATCCAGGTTTATTTGGGGTACTTTCTTCCCTTGTTTTTTCATGTTGATTGAGTATCTTCCTTTCTTGAAATACCAATCTGAGGTATTGTGGCTTCTATCCTATAATCTTGTATTGACACTCCAGATTACCTGTGTCTCACCTTGGAGCTATTTCTGTTCCCCCAGTGTCCCCAGATGGGCACTACTGCCACTAAAGTTGGTGGCGGAAGTAGTGGATGTACCTCTAGAGGGCAGTGGGAGTGGCCTTGGCTGGGCTCCTGAGGTGGCCCCTGAGGGCTGTTTTGCCCCTCTCTTGCACTCCTGCTGGTGAACAGGAACTCTGGAGCGAACTGGAGGTGGGCCCAGGTCTCGCTTAGGCAGGGTCACAAGCAGAAGAGTCTGTGAGTGACCCTTACAGTGAGTGTGAGCTCCCCTGGGGCTAGAGGCTAGCAGGCTCTGGTCTGCCTTCAACTGAGCACCCCCTGGCATTCCCTAAGGGCGGTTTTGGGCCTCCTGTCTTGCCTGACCACAGGAACTCTGGAGCAGAACTGAGTCGGGCCCAGAGCGCACTTGGGTGGGACCTCTTCATGCTGGGATCTCTGCAGGCCACTCTTACCCTGGTTATGCCTTCCTCTATGGCTAGCGGCTAGCAGCCCCTGGTCTCCCATTGGCTGGACACCCGTGGAGTTTCCTGAGGGTGGATCTGGGCCCTCTGCGGCTCCTGCCGGTCCACAGGAACTTTCCCCTAGGTTTTGTCTGAGAGATTTTCCTTCACTTTTTTCCTGAATCTGCTGAGCTTCTTATCTGCCCTCTGCTGACTAAAATGATCTTCACTGACTAGGAAACAAACATTGATGAAATAACTTGCCAAAGTTCTTTCAAACTCACGTGCTTCTGAATCCAATTTTCCTATTATGTTAGTCATTAATTATGTTGTTATTGGAGACATCACTCTAATAAATATGTGAGATAATTAAATTATAAAGATAAAAGATTTGTTTTGGCTCAGTTTTAGAGGTTCAAGTCCATGGTCAGTTGGCCCCAGTACTTTTGGGTCTGTGGTGAGGGCGTACATCATGGTGGAGCATGTGACAAAATATTTCCCTCCCCTCATGGCTAGGATATGAAAGATAAAGAAGAAGAGACTAGAGTCCCACCATCCACTTCAAGGGCACACTCCCCAAAACTGGAAGACTTCCCCCTACGCCACACCTCTTAGTTTCTGCCATCTCCTAATAACACCAAGCTGGGGACCAAGCTCCCAACATATGGGTTTTGGGGGATGCTTACCCAAACAATAACAACTATGTTGTTTGCAATGTCACAGTAAACTTTTTCTTGGTTTTTTTTTTTTTTTTTTTTGGTACTGGAGATTGAACTCAGGGGTACTTGACCACTGAGCCACATCCCCAGCCCTATTTTGTGTTTTATGTAGAGGCATGCGCCACCGTGCCCGGCTAACTTTTTTCTTGTTTTGTAAGGGTGAACAAACTGTTTAGCCAGTTTGGGTGCTATTTTATATTTTTAATAAACTGTACTTTAAGCATCTATAATGCAATAAAATGGCTTTCTGGAATGTATTTTATGTTATTGTGGTACTCCTGTGTGTTAGGATTTAAGTAAAATGGAATCTGAATTTTTTTTTTTTTTTTGGTACCAGGGATTGAACTCAGGGCCACTGAACCACTGAGCCACATACCCAGCCCCATTTTGTGTTTTATGTAGAGACAGGGTCTCACTGAGTTGCTTAGCGCCTCGCCATTGCTGAGACTGGCTTTGAACTCGCAGTTCTTCTGTCTCGGCCTCCCTAAGTGCTGGGATTACAAGTGTGAGCCACCGCGCCCAGCTGGAATTTGAATTTTAATCTTATCTCATTCCTTCTCTTTGGAGCTTAATAAACATGTGACATACATTCCTAAAAACATGATTACCTCCCAAGCGAAGCATAAATAATGCAAAGTGGCAAAATCAAGACAAATCTAATCCATGTGCACATGAGTCTAACAACTGAGCTGTCCCAAACTGACAAGCAGCTTGCTCATAGTGGCAAAGACAGTACCCTTGCCCTGCATGTCTTGATATCTTCCAATGGTCTTGTGGACTGGGTTAGAGAATGTGTGTTGGTGATTGGTTCAGGTTCCATCCCTTGAATCTGAGGATGAAGTAGGGGCTTCCAGGGGAAGGGGATGGGAGAGAGGAATATAGTTAAAAATCATTATGGACTTCTTTTTAAAAATTTTTTAATTTTATTTATTTATTTACAGGTGGTTCTGAGAATTGAACCCAGTGCCTCACACAGGCCAGGCAACCACTGAGCCACAACCCCAGCCCTGGACTTCTTAATTCTAGTTCATGCAAGGAACTTAGTAATCACCACTTAATCTTTAAGTGAAAAGTTGAACAAACTAAAAAATCAACAAATCTTCTTGGCTATATCAGAGAAGTGAAGTCACAGGACCAAACACTGACCCCCTAAAAGATGACACAGACTGGCAGACACAGAGAATCACAACTTACAAGAGGAAAAACCCACAAGCAGAAAATTTTATGGGAACCAGCTTCAGGGAGGGGAACCTGAGCTGTATCTCACAAGTAGCTAGAGGCTTAGTATAGACAAGACTGTGAGTCAAGACCTCCACAGGGACACGGTCATGCCCCCGCCCCATACTTTCTTGTGAGTTTAACCTCCAGGAGCCTAACTTGGTTCTCACTGTGAATATCATTGAAAAGTCCCTGTGTTTTTCTGGCAGAGGGAGGGGAAGATGAACAATTTTGATAATTCCAAGGCAATTCTGTTCTTAACAAAGCCTGACTTCAGGGGAAGCTTGTTAACCAGAGCCTAAACTGCTAAGGTTTTATCAGGGACTAACTAACCTGGAGAAAGAGAACTACCTAAAATTATTCCTATTCCATTCTACTTAAGGCGTGGACCTAAGGGGTGGACACACTGAGAGACACTTGTGAAGTTTACAATCCATGGGCATGGGCTCACCAAAAGACTAAGACTTAATCATGAGACTATAGAACACTTCTGTTCTCCAAGGTACCTACTACTCTCTTACTAAAGGCCTATTCATTATATTTCCTTTTTTGTTGTTGTTATTGTTTTGTTTTGAAATACTATGGATTGAATCCAGGGGTGCTCTACCACTGAGATATACCCCCAGTACTTTTTTTAAAAAAATACTTATTTTTTTAATTGTAGGTGACAGAACATCTTTATTTTTTATCTTGATGTGGTGCTGAAGATCGAACCCAGTGCCTCACACATGCTAGGTGGGCATGCTACCATTGCACCATAGTCCCAGCCCCATACTCCCAGCACTTTATAATTTTTATTTTGAGACAGGATTTTGCTAAGTTGCTGAGGCTGCCCTGGAACTTGTGATCCTCCTGCCTCAGCCTTCTCAGTTGCTGGGATGACAGGCACACCTGGCTCATCACATGTCCTTTTTCCACTACATCATGTTCACCTTTCAACAACAACAAAACAGAACATTACAAGGTACACTAATTCCTTTCTCCTTAAATTTGAAGAGGTTGAATAAGCATTAGAACCAGAGACTGATGTGGCAAGAATTTTGGAATGAACCAACTAGAAATTTTTAAAACCATGATTAATATACTAAAGAGCTTCCAGGACAAAGTTAACAACATATAAGAACAGACAGGCACTATAAGCAGAGAGGTGTAAATTCTAAGAAAGAGTTGGGGGAATATGCTGATGATTAAAAACAAACAAGCCAGCAACACTAGAACAGAGATGTGGAATTCCTCTCCAGTCATCAATAGACTAAAGGTGATGGGGAATTTCTGAGCTTGAGAATACGACATTAGAAACTTCTAAAACTGAAAAAAAGGAGGAGAGGAAAATAAGAAAGAAAACAACAGAATAATACCTGAGACCAGTAGAACAACTGCAAAAGGTGTAACATGCATGTAATGGAAACACCAAACAGAAAGTAACAGAAACAATATTTGATAGAATGATGACTAAGAATTTCCTCCACATTAATGTAAGACACCAAACTACAGATCCAGGAAGCTCAGAAAATATCAAACAAAAGGAAATAAATCTTACAATGGAAGAGTAAAGTAAGAATGATATCTAACTTCTCAGAAACCATGCATACAAGAAGAGAATATATTTTAAATAGAAATATTTAAGTGTTGAGGGAAAAATCCCAACCAAACCAGAATTCTACACCCTGCAAAACTATTCTTCATAAGTGAAGTAAAAATAAAAACTCTCTCACATAAACAAAAAATTAAGGAAATTTGTTGCTAGTAAACTTGCCTTACAAGATATGTTAAAAGAAGTTCTTCAGAGAGAAGGAAAAGGATACAGGTTAGAAACTCATATCTACATAAAGAAAGGAAGAGCAATGGAGAAGGTATATATGAAGGTAAAATAAAAGCTTTTCTTAATTGATGAAACAGATAAAGGTTTATTAAAAATCTTATAGAAAAGTTTATATTTTCATTTATAAAAAATAGTGCTAATGCCTAACATGCACAAGGCTATGGTTAGCTCCAGCACACACACACAAAAAAATTAAAGGCAACAGTGTATTTGATTATGTATTCATAAGTATGCTAATGTATAAGTGAAATGAGTGACAACTATGATGCAAAGGATAAGGACAGAGGAATTAGGATTATTTTGTTATTATTTCTTTGTTTTTACTTGAACTACCTGTGAAGTGATAATTATTTAAAAGTGGATAACTACTAGGGAAACTACTTAAAAAGTAAAGAAGGAGAAGAATAGCTGATTTGTTAAGAAAGGAGAGAAAATGGGATTATATAATGAACATGTAGTTTGTTCAATTAAAGCCATAAAATGCAGAAAGGGTATTGGAACATAAAAATATGAACAAAGAGCAAAGGTAACAAATATAGTAAATATTAAATCAACTATCAATACTCACTTTGAATGTGATTAAAGTGACTAGAGAGCTGGTCAGAGTAGATTAAAAACCAACAACCAACTATAGTTTGTCTAAAAGAAACCCACTTTAAATGTAAAGACATACAGATTAAAGAGATGGAGAATGTCTACCATGCTAACAGTAATCAAAAGAAAAAAGGAGTAGCTATATTAATTTGAAATGTTTTTAGCAGCATTGAAAAGAGTTGAATGGTGCCCAACCTCCACCCCTCAACAGATATGCTTGTATCTTAATTCCTGGACCTCGTGAATGTGACTTTATTTGGAAACATCGCCTTTGCAGATGTAATTAAGTTTAAGCATCTTGAGACGAGATTGTCATGAATTTTCCAAGTGAGTCCTAAATCCAGTGACTGATGTTCCCAAAGGAGACAGAAGTAGAGAAGACACAGACACAGACACAGAGAAGTCCATATGAAGATGGAAGCAGGGACTGCAATGATGGGGCCACAAGCCAAGGAATTCGTGGAACTGCTAGAAAAGTTAAGGAAGGATCCTCCTCTAGAAGCCTTTGGAGGGAATGTGGCCCTGTGAACACCTTGTTTGCAGAGCCCTGGATTCTAGAAATGTGAAAAAATAAATTTGTGTTTTCACATTTGTAATCATTCATTAAAGTGGCCTCAAAAACCTAACACAGTTCTGCTGTGCCTATTTCCTATTTTCTGTAAGTGGAAATATATACTACTCATGTTTTGTATGTGGCATCTGACATCCAGCATTGTCCCAATGGTGAGATTCACCTACATTGCTGTGTAGTTGTAGTTCGTTAATTCCCATTATTGTATTGTAATCCACCTTATGAATATGCCACAACGAATTCATTCACTGTTCTGCAAAGCAACATTTGGGATTTTTCCAGTTTGTATCTGTTATGAATGATGCCTCATGAACATTTTGGTACACGTCTTTTGGTGAACACATGTACACATTTCTGTTGACTACATATGTAGGCATACATCCCTGAGTCACAAAGTTTTTTGAACAATTTTTTCAAAGTGTTAGTACCAATTTATAAACCATCAGGAATAGGAAATTTTCATTTGCTGTACATCTTGACCAACATGCTTGATATTTTTCATTTTATCCTTTTAGGTTGTGTGTGTGTGTGGGTGTGTGTGTGTGTGTGTGAGAGAGAGAGAGAGAGAGAGAGAGAACGCGAGAGAGGGAGAGGAAATTATATTGTACTTTTAATTTGCGTTTCCCTGAGGGCTAATGAGGAGTTATCTTTTCATGTATGTATTGGTCATTTGAATATCTTCTTTTTAAAGTACAGATCCAAATCTTTTTGTGTATGTTTCTGTTGGATTGTCCAAATAATGCCTATGTGGAAGAGTAACATATCCCATCTCAAGTATACCTCTTTGGAATATTTTGAATTGGTTCTTCAGAGAAAATGCAGACCTCTGCAGACACAGGAATGGCTCTGACAAGATGTCCTTCATTAAAAGAATTTTACACCTATCCACATTAGTAAAACAAACAGCAATGACCGCGGAGTTTTCTCTCTGAGATTTCCACATTACCTAGAGAAGATCTTTTCAGTTGCTCTCTTTGATCCTGTCTCCAGGATTATTAATAATAATGACATCCATAATATTATGATACCATTATCCATTACCCATTTTTTATGTAATAGCATTTCCCTTTTGTAATAGCATTAACTTTGCCTTATTCCATGGCTGTGCCTAGAGCTCTCAGCCATTATCTCCATGCTCACAATGTCTGACAGGGAATTATTGCTCTCTTTCTTCAGATGGGGTAGTTAGATTCAAATGGTTAAATAACTTGCCCAAGGCTAAATGGCTAAGTGGCAGAGAGGTGACTGGAAATTACTTCTGCCTGACTCTAGAGACAGTGGGAATAAGTCATAATTTAATGTCAGATAAGTAAGAGACAGGAATACCCAACTCTGACAGTTGCTCACTGCGTGCCCCATAAATGCAATGTGAGCACCTGCTGTCCCCAGGAACAAAGCATTCAGAATGAATAAAAATTCTATATTTTCAAGATGGGAGGGGTCATAAATGAAGAATATCATCTGACTCTCCAGGAGCAGCTTGGTCCCTAGTTTTAATGAGACTCTATCTCAAAAATAAAAATAAATAAAAATACAGCCAGTTCCTCCTGTTAGAATACGCACTGCTATGGTTTTGATGTGGTTTGTACCCCAAAGGCTCATGTATTGGAAGTTTGGTCCTCAGTGTGGTAATGTAAGAAGTGAGGTGGCCTGGTAGGAGGTCATTGAGGGCACTGCTCAGAAGGGATCAAGGCAGTTTTTGTGAGACCCTGAGTTAGTTCAAGAGAAAACAGATCATTAGAAAACCTGAGCCTGATCCCTGAATGGCTCTCTGGCTTCCTGTCATATGATCTCCCTTTGCTTGTACACTCCTGCCATTATGATGGCTGCCTGGAGATAATGTAACCAAGGGACACCTCACAATAGCCAGGGATGTGCTGTTTGGACTTTTTAGCCTCCAAAACTGTGAGCTATAGACTTCTTTTCTTTTTAAGTTCCCAGCCTCAGATCTTTCATAATAGTAAAAAAAAAATGGTCTAATAAACATATATAATATCCCATTGCAAAACATCTAAGAAGAGGCATCAGGTAAGATCTTCAAAAGGCAGAGGACTCAAGCTACATTCAATGATAAACCATCTCTATTTTTTAATTAAAAAACAATTAGATGGTTTTCAGATATTATATTTTTCTCACGTTCCAAATTTTGCTTACATGGCTTACTAAAAATGGAATCTCAAGAACTGTAAGTGCTTCCAGTGTGCGAAATAAGGCAATCAAACAGCACGTAGACAGATATAACACTTTAACATAATATATAACATAATATAATATATATATAACATAATATATAACATTCAAAACTAAAATATTACCTGATGGTTGTCCTGTGATTCATAGCCTCAAAATATTGACGTTATTTGGTAACATTTTTCAAAAAAAAATTTATTCATCCCTTTTCTGTCTTTGCTCTGCTGTGGACAATTAGCTCAGCTTTTCCATTCTCCATTCTCTCCATAGCAAGTTTTAATGTAGAAAAATGAGAAAACACAAACTGGAGTAGACATATCCCAACATGGGAAGGCTTTCTAAGGCAATATGTGATGAGAGTCATTTTAAGAAACTGATGTACCTGGATCCTCAAAATCCTTGTGAAAACTGCCCTGCCTGAGAAAGACCCTGAAGCTGAGCCTTATTTTTGGTTTATTTTGCATCCTCTTGTCATGGTCATTGCCACCAAAAAAAGTCACCTTCTCAACCACATGGCATCTCACTAGAAGTTATCACCCAGGGTGTAAAAACTTCTCAAATACCAAAGAAAAGAGGTAATTTAACAATGTGAAAAACTTGCACTATGTATTGTGCTGTTTGTAGCAATGTGGTGCTAATAATTCAATCCCAAAGAAAAATTGCTGACACCAGATATGTTGGTGCATGCCTGTAATTCCAGCATCTTGGGAGACTGAGGCAGGAGGATCACAAGCTTGAGGACAGCCTCAGCAATTTAGCAAGGCCCTATGCAATCTAGAGAGACCCTGTCTCAAAATAAAAAAATAAAAAGGGCTGGGGATGTGGATCAGTGGTTGAGCATCCCTGGGTTCTATCCCTGGTTTAAAAAAAATGCTTGTACTTAGATTTTGAAGGCCACAGGAAAGAATACATTATAATTTCCAGTTTGTATTTGTATTTTTGTGGCAAGAAGCATGATAGCATGGTAAATAAGTGACTTGAAGCAAATTTTCTGGCTGTTAAGGAAGAATTTGTTCTTGTCCATTTTTTAAGTGGATGGCAGTATCAAGTTATTTTGGCGGTTTATACTTCATTGGATATATTTAAAAGAATGATGTAACTTTTATTTTAAAATGTTACTGTTTGCAACATGCCAGCCCTTGAAACTATTTTTAATTATGGTGACAATGTTATATGTTCACTTGAAAATGTGCAAGGGTTGTACAGTTTTCTAAAAAATCTTTTAGGTGTAACTCAAGCAAAAAAGTTTACTAGCCTCATTAAAGGAAAAGGATGTTCCAGGTGGCCTCCCACTTTTTCCTGGATTTGCCACTTGCGCCCTCTGCTGGTAATCTGAGTTTTTGCTTTTGTAATTGTGGTGAAAAATGTCAGACCCAGGAAGTCCTGACCAGAGCAAGGCTGCCTGTGATGGCTTCAGTGGATGAATTTGGTGACAATTTGAAAAATCTGTCCATAGTACACAAACACAGAATCACAGGAACAAAAAGTTTGAGTGACAGCAGAACACTCAGTCTAAGGTTTAGGGAGATTTTTGTTTGGTTGTTTTTTATTTTGTTTTGTTTTGGGATTGGAAGTCTCACAATGTTACCCAGGCTGGCTTTAAACTTCTAGGTTCAAATGATCCTCCTGCCTCAGTCTCCTGAGGGACTACAGTTACATGCCCCTGAGTCTGGCTGTTAGTCCATGTTCTGAATTTATGCACCCTTCCTTTACTGATTACTCAAATGAAGTGTGTCTTAGCCTTGGAGATATTGATTAAGAATATTAATATCTATTAAGAAGAGTAATAATAATCACAAAACCAGTGTCTAAGTTGTTTACTACATGCCACACACTGTTTGAAATTATTTACATAATTCATTCCTCTAATTCTCTCATTTGCCCTGTGAAGGAGGAACTATTATTATTTCCATTTTACATATGAAGAAAATGGGCACTCAGATTTAATATATTGCCCAAGATCATACAATTAATAAGAGGTGTAGTTAGAATTTAGAACCAAGTCATACTACTACAGGTCAGCACACTATTCTTTATTGCCCCTTGTAGAAAAATGAGAAAACACAGGCAAAAAGACCTGCCCTTCCCCCCAAAAAATGTCATCTTGCCACCCAGAGATAATCACTCTAACATTTGACATGTTCCTTTTCAGTCTTTTGTGTGCTTGAGAATCTGTACCATTCTGTTTGTTTTATACAAATGCTACCTTCTAGTTCTGTGATTTGATTTCGACACTTAAAGAAGATATCCAGTTTCGTCGGGTGTGGTGGCACACACATGTAATCCCAGCGGCTTGGGAGACTGAGGCAGGAGGATCGCAAGTTCAAAGCCAGCCTCAGTAACAGTGAGGCAGTAAGAAACTTATTGAGACCCTTTCTCTAAATAAACTACAAAATAGAGCTGGGGGTGTGACTCAGTAGTTGATTGCCCCTGAATTCAATCCCCAGTACCAAAAAAAACAATAAAACAAATCCAGTTCCTCTTGGTCACCTTTTGTTCCTATTCTCAGCTACTCTCAGTTCTGTGTATTTCCAGGAACATGTGGTAGGTGCCATAGCCCAAAATCCTCAAGACCCTGTTTGACAAAGTTCTGGTGCCTGCAAGGGATCAGGGTGAAGAGATGCACTCCTCAATATATTTCTTATTGGGATGCCCCTTCTTAGTTTGACAGAATTAATCGTGTTTGCTTGTGTCGCTATTCCAATTCCTGGAAAGACAGGATCAGTCAATCCTGGTCCCCTAAAGTCTCTTGTAATTAAGGAGAGGCATTTGACCACCCAGGAGAATCAACACGAAAATCCCCATCAGGGTAGTACTACTGATATGATGTTTCTTAGAAGTAATTCTAGAAATTCCCCTGATGATAGTTTCACTTTAGATATGTTATCCAGAACATTTAGGCCCACAGTTTCCCCGATTACATTTGGAAGTACTCTCAGGCCTGGCTATAGAAGGCTGCTTTGGCAATTTCAATAAAGGAGCTATGGGATATTGTGGCTCCAACTAGTCCCATGCCTAAAGCTCAAATGCTGGTCAAGCTTTCTCACAGGCCCTGACAAAAATGGATTCCCTCTATAGTAAAATCCAATGATATTTGACATGGGTAAAGGCAGAAGGCAGAAGACAGCAGGTGTCCAGGTATAAACAAAATCTAACTTAGGACTGGACCCTCCCCCGCCATACACAGGAGCCTATATTAATGGAGAAATAATGGTTTGGATTAATAGAAAACATGTTAATTGTAGTTCCTTGTTTACATGGGAAAGTCTTAAGAAACAAAGGCCTTGATGCCTGCCAGAGAAACTGAACTCAAATTATGTAGACAATGGTTGCTACAAAATAGGGCTCGAGGCAAGTTCAGGGAATGATATTTTAATGATGTATGTGTAGTCAACTTAACCTACAGCTTTGAGCAATTCTAGCTTAAAAATATAAGACACTAGCAGAAACCATTAACCATATGTGCGCCAACAGCTATGCTATACGTCACCTCATGTTTTTAGGTATAGTTACTACAATGGTCTATTAATCCATCACCTTATGTTACCTTCACAGTTGAATATACCTTTGTTAGCTTCATGCTGTTTTGGGAGGATACAATAGGAAGTTTAGTAACCTCTAGTTTGATATTAATCTTAAAAACAGGACATGTGGACCCTTATAGTTTCAGTTTCTAGTTAAGATTTAAAAATCCTTTGAAGCTGACGTAGTTATCCGGGACAATTATAGATGACCACTCTGTTTTTTAATAACTCATGATGAATTGTAACCCCCTTTTCTTTTCTTTTAGTCAATGGCCATAAATCACTATAAATAAAGCACTGGTCTGAACTTAGACAGACACAGCTGCACCAAACCTGGTCTCTGTGTCTCATTGGTGCTACTTTCACTGACACCACTCATCCCACTTCAGGACCTGACACCCTGCGGAGGCTGGACCCCCTTAGTAGGTCCATTTCTTTCTGACATTTACCTTCCAGAATTTTCTCTCCCATGAGTGGCTCGAGTAGATGAGATTGTAGACCCCTCCGCCCAGGTCTGGCAATGTTCCCCAGGGCTGCAGTCACTCCTCGAGGAAGGGTGCCTTTCCTGTGAGGCAGAGATGAGGCTGATAGTCAAGAGATTCCCATGCTGAACATCAAGTACAGCTGGCCTGTAGGAGGAAACAGGGGGCAGCTTCGGCATCTTGGCTTGTTCTGCTTTACTCTTACAGCTTTAGCAACATATGCCGAGACTTTAGCAGATTCCAATGGAAACACTCAATTCTGAAGCCCAAGATCATTCCATCTCTTTGGAGGTGAAATTGAGAAGATGTGGTCATGAGTCCCTCTGGACAGTCCTACTGGGAGCTTTGAGGCTGGAATTCTGTGGCACATGGCCTCAAGGGATAGATCCTTTAAGGGAGCACCCTTCAGGGACAGTCCAGGCTGGTGAAGCACCCTGGGGCTATCAAGGAGAGGGTGCTTTTTCATGCTGAGGTCTGCAGACCTGAGAGCTGGCAGGAGTTACCAGTACCTGGGGACAAGAGAGTCTTGTGGAGAAAGTCACTTATGATTCTGTGACGGCCACAGTTTGCAGAGACCATATAGGGAGGCAGCTGGGAATACACTTTTAACAACTAAATATAGGAATGGACAGATCACATATAAAAATAGAAATCTGACCCACAAGCTGGAGCAAGCAGTCCAAGAAACCAACGATAGATTCACCAAGGAGTCATGTGGGCAGGCCACACCTTGGGTCAAACATGCAAGAGAGCTGTATTTGAGGATGTCACAATGGGAGGACCCCTGAGAGGTGTCACATAATGAAGGCCAACGTCAGGAAATAAAAAATCCAGTTCCTCTTGGTCACCTTTTGTTCCTACAACATCACACACTGACATGTAAAGTCACACATGAAGTCACACCCAAGGCCCTTTAGTGTCGCCCCTGCCTACTCTTCTTCATCCTTGCTGACTGTAGCCGATTCTACACAAGCCCTCTGGACACCTCACACCCTTAGATACACTAATGACAAGAGATTTTGTTCTAGAAACGTATTCTCTCTGCCTCATCCAGGTTTTCCATATCCCTTGCTTCACTGAGACTTTTTATTGAGTATGCACTTTGTGCCTGTTCAAAACTTTTCCCTTAAAAAATGATCCATGGCAGAATATCATGCTAAGCGAAGTAAGCCAATCCCAAAAAAACCAAAGGCTGAATGTTCTCTCTGATAACTGGATGCTGATCCATGATGGAGGGGGTGGAGAATGAAGGAACTTTGGGCAAAGGGGAGGGAAAAGAGGGGATATGGAGGCAGGAAAGATGGTGAAATGAGATGGACATGATTACCCTAGGTATACCTTTGCTTGCACATATGGTACAACATGACATTGTATACAACCAGAGAAATAAAAAGGTGTGCTGCATTTGTGTACGATGAATCAAAATGCATTCTGTTGTCATATATACCTAATTAGAATAAATAAATCAATTTTTAAAGAGATGTTTTTTCCCAAATTAATCGATAGATTCATCAAAGTTTCAATCAAAGCATTAGACTTTTTTGTATAGAAAATTGATAGGCTATTTCTAAAATTAACATAGAAATGCAAAGAATCAACAAATTGAAATGGTGTTGGAAAAGAAGAATATATTTGAGACTAATCTCATGTGATTGCAAGATGGATTTTAGTGCTACCCTAAAATCAGTACAGAGTGTGGGTGACAATGACAATATAGATAAAAAGTATAAGAGTTAGATATAGAACCAAATATATGTGGGAAACTGATTTTTGACAAAGATGCCAAGACAGTTCAGTGGAGAAAGGATAATCTTTTTAATGTGTTGAAAAATTAGCTATCACATGCAAAAAAAGGAAAAGAACTTTAGTTCATATCTTGTACTATATGTAAAAGCTAACTCAAAATGTATGATAAACAAATGTATAATCTGTAAGTAGAAAACTTTTAGAAGAAAGCATAAAAGAAAATATTTGTTAAGTTTGGGTTATGTTATGATTTAGATGTGAGGTGGCCCCTAAAAGCTCATGTATGCAAGAAACTTTAGAGGTGAAATGATTGGGTTATGGGAGCCCTAATTTAATCAGTGCTTTAATCCACTGATGAGGATTACTGGGTAGTAACTAGGTAGATATGGTGTGGCTAGAGGAGGTGAGTCATTGGAGGGTATGCCTTTGGAATAAATATTTTGTCCTTGTTGAGTGGAGCTCTCTCTGCTTCTTGGTGGCCATGTCCTGAGTTGTCTTCCTCCACCACACCTCTGCCATGATATTCTGCTTCATCTTGGGTCCTGAAGAATAGAGTCAGCCATCTATGCATTGAGACCTCTGAAACCATGAGCCCCAAAATAAACTATTCCTCTTCTTAAAAAAAAAAAAAAAAAAAAGGATCCATGCCAATTGGACATGGTGATGTGTGTCTATAATCCCAGCTATTTGGGAGGCTGAGACAGGAGGATCCAGTTCAGGAGTTCAAGGGCAGCCTGGGCAATGGGGTAAGACCTTGTTTAGCCATCCCCTCCCCCCAAAAAAGAGTTATGTCCAAGTGTCCCTTGGAAGGTCTCTGCAGATCTTCAAGGAGTACAGCATCCATGAATGTTAATAACTGGAGTTTTTTTAAACTAGTCGATATATTCATACTGCGACAAAAATCTCAAAGCTACACTAAAAATGTCGTATGAAAGATTTTGTTCCCACTTCTACCCTCTTGCTATCATCTTCCTAACTAATTGTTGGTTAATTTTAAACAAAAATTATAGGTATTCTATACATTAATTTTGTACCTCAGCAACTGACTGATTTCTCTTTATTCATTTTTTGTAATTTTACAGGTAATTCTTAAGGGTTTCCAATGATGTAATCATATCATCTGTAAGTAGTGGTAGTTCTATCTCCTCCTTTGCAATAGTTATACCTCTGCTGTTTTTCTATTGTTTCTATGGTTTGAATATGGCTTGAGCATGTCCCTCAAGGGTTCAGGTGTTGGAAGGGAGGTCCTCAGTGCAGTGCTATTAAGAGGTGGTGAAACTCTTAAGAAGTAGGGCCTTGTCACTGGATCACTGCATGCTGCCCTTGGAAGACATCAATGTAGTTCTTCTAGAATCTTGGTTAGTTCTGAAGAGGTTATTATAAAAGAGCAAGACTGATCCTTCCCTGTCCCTCTGACTTCCTGGGTCACCATGTGATCTCTCCCTGTCACACATATCTCACTCTGATATGACGGGACCAGCGGAATCCTTGCCCAGAGCCAGTGCCATGCTATTTGGATTTTCCACCTCCAAAACTGTGAGCTAAATATACTTCTTTCCGTTATAAGTACCCAGCCTCAAGTATTTTTGTTATAGTATTGGAAATGGACAATTGTCTAAGTATTTGATTTTGGCTCTGATCTATGAAGTAATATAGAAGTGTTACTCCCCTCCAAGGGGCTTGGGGTGTGGGTAGTAGTAGAATCCTTGCCTAGCATGTGCAAGGCCCTGAGTTCAATCCCTAGCACTGAAAAAAAAAAGTTGATTTATTTAATCTTAACATAAGAGGCTAAGTTTAGTAGCCTTTTTCTTATTGGTTTCTAGTTTGATCATAATTTGATCAGAGAAACTGGCCTGACTTATATTTTGAAATCTGTGTTCAGATTTACATTGTATCGACAAAATGATCAAGTTTTTATAAAATATTCCAAGAACGTTGTTCCCTAATTGTTTTACATAAAGTTCTGTACATATCCATTTAATCAACCCTCTCCACTTTATTGTTCAATTACGTTTTTCCTTTTTTGGTGCTGGAGAGTGAACCCAGGACCACAAACTGTACCACTGGACTCACCCACAGTCCTTATTCAGATTTTGATATCTTTAACTGATTGTTTTGTCTGCAAATCAATTAATTACTAATACTATCCCTTTCCCTCCCCCTCTCTCTTTCCAGTTCTGGGGATTGAACCCAGGTCATTTTGCAAGGGTACTGTACCACTGAGCCATACCGCCCCCTCCTATTCCACCTCTTATTACCCTACATTTTAACATACTTAATGGGTCTCAAATCAATAGTCTATTCTTCCTTTCAAATAATATAACCACCTTACAAGGTGTTACTCTCAAAATATGCTTACTTTGATTTGCAAGTTATGTTGTCCAGTATTTCAATTCTACTTTATAACTATATAAATTTGTAATATCATTATTATTTGTATGTGGTCAAGGTTTGTTAGCTATATCCTTATGGTCACCATGTTCTTTGTTTACCAGTTCTTCTTGCATCTCAGACCTTCTGTCTGGGGTCATTTTGCTTCTTCCTGAAGCATATCCATTTGATAATCCTTCGGGGATGGATGCTAGTAATTTCATTTGTTTGAAAATGTCTCCATTCTTGAAAGATAGTTTCCCAAGTATATAATTCTCAGTTGGCAATTATTTGCTTTGAGGACTTTGGAATTATTAATACAGTTTTCCTGGCTCCTTTTGTTGCTGCTGAGAATTCTGCTTCAGTCTACCTTGTCTTGTTTTGTTTTTAAAGATAATCTGTCTCACTCTCCACTTTGATTGTTTATATAATGTTTTCTTTCTCTTCTATATTGTGCAGTTTCCTTATAGTGTATATGTATTTCTTTTTCTTATCCTATCAAGTCATGCTGAGGAAATATTGTGCTTGTTCAGAGTGAGGACTCACATTCCATCAGTTCTGAAAAACTGTGAGCCACCCTCTCTTTGAATATTGCTTCTCCCCTGTTGTCTCTACTATCTCCATTAGAGAACTTCATTTAAACTTATGTTAGATTTTGTCATTGTGTTTTTCAACATCTCAACTGTTTTCCTTCTTTTCTATTTCCTTGTCTCTTTATTTGCCTTCTGTATAAATTCTTAAATTCACTCTTTTTATTAGTTATCTATTGCTACATAACATATGACTTCCCCTAAACACAACATCCTAAATCATTAAATATTTGTTATTCTCACACAGTTCCTTCCTCCCTCCCTTCTCTCCTTCTTTCCTTCCAGCAGGGTCTCACTATGTTGCCCAGGCTGCTCTCAAAATCCTGGGCTCAACTCTCCATAGTAGCTGGGACTACAAGTGTGCACCACCACACCAGACGTTCTCACAGTTCCTGAGGGTCAGAAATTTGGATGTGTTTTAGCTGGTTGCTTCTGGTTCATGGTCTCTCTGGTACATAGTCAAGTTGTTGGCTAGGGATGCAGTCATCTGAAAGCTTCATGGGCGCTTATTCCTGCAGTCATTGGCTGGGGGCTTTATCTCCTCATAAAGAGAACTTCCAGTAGGACTTAAGGGTCCTAATAGCTTGGCAGCCAGCAGCTCAGGCAGGAAGCTACAGTATCTTTTATGACCTGGTCTCCAAGTCACACACCGTAATTTCACACACACACACACACACACACACACACACATTTAGTTGTAAGTGGACACAATATCTTTATTTTATTTATTTGTATGTGGTGCTAAGGATAGAACCCAAGTGCCTCACACATGCTAGGCAAGAGCTTTACCACTGAGCTACAATCGCAGCCCACACACCATAATTTCTCATTTTTCTTGCATACCAGTCATTAAGTACAACCCACACTCAAGGCAAAGAGAACTAGAAATTTGTGGACCTACTCTGAACAATCACAATATTTTATTTAATTAGTACTTTTTTCAGCTATATCTAATCTGCTGTTTAATATACCTGTTGTGTTTCTAATTTCAAATATTAAACCTTGTTTATTTTTATTTTTACTTATTTATTGTTTGTGGTGCAGGGAATTGAACCCATGCCCTTGCACATGTAAGGCAAGTACTCTACCAACCGAGCTATATCCCCAGCCCCAAATATTAAATCTTTTATTGCTAAAATTTTTAATGTACCTGAACATTTTACTGTCTGTTGTTCTGCAGTCAAGCTTTTGGTCCATCTTTTTTTTTTTTTTAAGAAGAAATATATCCTTTTAGTATTCTGTTTCTGATAATCTCCATACCTGAAGTCCTTAGATCTGATACTGTTGTCTACTGTTTTTTTTTAATATTTTTTTTAGTTATAGATGGACACAATGTCTTTATTTTATTGCTTTGCATGTGGTGCTGAGGATCGAACCCAGGGCCTCACGCATGCGAGGCAAGCGCTCTACCGCTGAGCCACAATCCCAGCCCCTGTCTACTCTTTTTGATATTTCTCATTTATAAGGTCTTCCCTCTTAATTTGTTTGGTTTTAAAACTTCTTGTGAATGAACGTTGAGATTTTGTAGTGGAAAAATTGGAAGGACTGATGTGAGAGTATATTTCTTTCAGAGAAAATTTATCTGCACCACTGCCAGCATACTATATGTGTCCTACTAATCTGAGAAATTATAATTTGTTGACCTAAAGGCTTTGGACCATCCAGGTAGAATGAATTTAGAGCCAAAAGTCATGTTTCATAATAATAGACCCCAAAAACCCTTAATGAGACTTAACAAATATTAACATTTTTGGTTATACATACCCATACACACACATGTATATAAGTATATATAATGTAGTTTTAAGGGAAGAATCTGCCTTCATTCCTTCTTCCTCCTCTTTACCCACAGGTAATAACTATCCTAGAGGTGGTGTGTATAAGTCTCGTCCATATTTTTAATATGAATACATATTAAGTACTGTATGTATTTATAGGTTGGGCATTCCTAATCTAACAATCTGAAATAGTCCCTAACCCAAAACTTTTTGAGCACAACATAATGCCTGCCACAGTGGGAAATTTCACATCTGATTTCATAGAAGGGGTGGAAATCAAAACACAGGTGCACTAAAAATACTGTATAAGATTACCTTCAGGCTGTGTATACATGAAACAAAGATATACATGATACAAATATATTTGTCTATTTCTTATACATATATAATATATACATGAAACAAATGAATGTCGTGTTTAGACTTTGGTCCCATCTCCAAGATACATTGTTAGTATATGCAAATATTAAGAAAACAAATCTGAAACACTTCTGGTCCTAATCATTTTGAATGAAGGATACTCAATCTGTATTAACATAAATGATATAGTTTTACGTTTAAAATGTTTATACGACTTGCATTTTTTCTCTACATCAACCTACCCATGAGTCCTGACAAACCTACTAACAAACAATATTGAAGTGACTATCCAGACATGATAGCTGTAGCAAAATTAATAGACCTTCTGAGAATGAGGTAACAATCCAGGTGTGAGAGATATGACCACCAGAGAGACCTTCACTGAGAGATCAGAGTCCCTTAAAGTGGAGCCGAAAATAGAAGTTCAAAGCAAACAAGGAGGTAACTTATGAAAACACTAGCACTAGGGTGGACAGTCCATTTCCGGAGCACAGACCTTCTCCAAGTCTGGCCCAAGTGGCTTAGGGGGAGGAGATAAGTGGGCGATGGCCTTCCGAGATGAGGGCGGTGCCCGCGTGTGAGCGGGACTGGGTCAGCTAGCTCTCCCTCAAGGGTCATTCCGCTATTTGTGGCAGCGCCTCCTGTCGGTGACCAGAAGGAAACGCTGTCATTCTCAATCTGGTATTTTTATTCTAAACGAAAAGAAAAAGCAGCAAGACATTCCGTTGCGTTGAAAGGACGACTGATGTTGCACATGCCTAATTAGTGGTTTAGGACACTAACCCCACTTGTCCCATTCTGCTGCTGTTAGCGAGGAAAAAAAGCCAATCTTGACCCCGACGTGACTTGAACACGCAACCTTCTGATCTGGAGTCAGACGCGCTACCATTGCGCCACGAGGTCACAGTGAGCTAGGGACTCAGCGTCGTTAAAGGCCTCGCTCTGCCGGCTCGGTTCCGGGGTTTAAGAGACTCAGGATGGAACGTGCGTTCTTTCCCGGACTTCCAGGCCAGGTTACAAAAAGAAGAGCTCGGGAGCCTCGCTTCCCGAGTCCTGGAAAACTGGACGCCTCTGAGGCAGCGCGGTCTGAACTGCGGCGCCGCAGCAAAGCCGTCGCCCGGCGGCTGACACTCGGGCTCCGCCTCCTTGGCGTCTCGGAGTGACAGGCGCGGGGACGCCCGGGGCGCGGGAGGACCGGGGGATGCTCTGGGCACGGAGGGAACCCCAGGCCGTGGGGATTCTGGGAACGCGCAGCAGCTGGGACGTTGGCGGCTGAACGTCAGGGCCTGACTGAGGCAGAAGGGAGGCGGCCTGGGGCGTGGGCAGTCAAGAATGGTCACTCGCCCGGTCCCTGTCTTGTAAAATGGCGACAGCCACTGTCATGCGGGTCGAAGGACCCTGCGGCGAGGCAGCCAAGACCCGACAACGTTCAGAGGCCCGGATGCGGGGCTTCCGGCGGCCCGGGCCCCCTCCTCTTTTGTCCCCTTAAGAGGAAAGAAAGGCTGGGACAGCGGAGGGTGACGCTCACGGCTGACAGACAGCTGGATGACCAAACTTGAAAGATGCGACGTTTGTTTGTAAAGATGTCCGGCGTGGTGGTGCACGCCAGTAATCCTAGAGGCTGGGGAGGCTGAGGCAGGAGGATCGTGAGTTCAAAGCAACTTGGCGAGGCGCTAAACAACTCAGCGAGATCCTGACTCAAAATAAAAAATATGAAAAAGTTTTGAGGACGTGGCTGAGTGGTTAAGCGTCCCTGGATTCAATCCCTGGTACTCCCCTCCGCCCCAAATCACACACACATATATACACATATATATTTCATTATATATATACACATATATATGTATATAAACATTTCTTTGAGGAAAGTAAGAACGGTATTGGGAAGAAAATTAAAATCATGGACAATCCCACCAGAGATATTCGCTGCTACTATTTCCATTGCTATTTCTTCTTCTAGATTTTTACCTGCTACTTATACCAAATATGGATGGCTCTAGTAGATGGCTCGCATACATACAGAAAAGTTATCTTTAAATTTTCACGAAGTCCCAACACATAACCAGCACCCAAATCAAGAAAGAGGAACATTGGCATCCCCCTTCCAGTCACTTCAAATTCATTTTAAGATGGGATTATATTGTGCGTAACATTATGTTAATTTTTCACTCATTATTTTTCCTGTATATTTGAGGGGCTCATTGTTCACCTTGTGGGAGTCCTGAATCTCTGCATTTGGACAGTACTTTTTTATCCCTATTAAATAAGTGAGCAAATCAACTGCTTAATAAACCATTAAATATGAAAGATGAAGCACTATCCTGGTCTGTTCAAGAACTTGGAGCATCAGCCTTAATTCAGCAAATATAACACTCACAGCACCCTATTCCTTTTAGAGGAGGAAAGATCCAGAATGGTACCATTTTTATAGAAGGGAAAGAGGAACCATGTGCTACCCAGTGTTCCCAGTGAAGCTTGTGGGGTGGAAAGGTGTCTACCACCTGATTTCAGAGTTTCTGGGGTGTCCCAGGTTGCCTCTATCTGGCAAAGAGGAAAGGGAGAATGGAATGGTGGCAATTTGTTGTTGTCGTGTGTGGCTAGGTATGAGAATAACAGGCATTTAGGATTAACTGAAAAGCAGGGTCCAGAGGACTCTATCTCTGTCCTGACGAAAGATTCAGCCTAACCCTCTGTGTGATTACTGATTCCATCTGCAGGTAACCAAAGACCTAAGTCACCTCCTCATTGCATTTGATGGCCCAGAGTGGACTGGACTTTAGTGGGGGCAGGGAGCAGGGGGAGTGTATTGTATTTGTATCCGGGTTGGTTACTCAGACATCTACCACCTCTCTGCTTTGAAACCCGCCAGCATCCACCACACAGCAAAATCACTGTAAAGAAGAGCCAGTGCCTCTCCCACAAAGCCAAGAGTTCAGAATCTCCTGAAAGGGGTGCCCAACACCCCAGGAAAGATCACTGATGCTCTAATTTTAAACTCCTGCTCAGGTTGTAAATACATCTGTAATGTTTTGGCCTCTCTTCTGAAATATGAAACCAAAAACTATTTTGTGTTCTATGATGTGGACATGCCATTAAACTATAGCATGATGATGTCATCAAATGAACAATTATTAGATCAATGACTTGCCAAAGTGTCCCTTTTAAAACAGAAT
>PVHX01024667.1:0-23613 GCA_004024805.1 Geosciurus inauris | reverse complement strand
ACCTGCCTTATACCAGAAGCTCAGTTCTTCTCATGTCCTCTTTAAATGAATCACTAATGCTTCTTTTGAAGTGAAGCAGATGCCTGGATTCCCAGCTGCACACAAGTGTTTGAAGGCACTGTCTTCCTCAAAACAAAAGAGAAAAAACAGGTCATTAGGCATACAGATTACAGTACATGATATCAATGATCTGTCCTCCTTGGAACCTTCCACAGGACCACCTTCCACATTCATGGAACAATGCTTTGCCATTCTCAAAGAGCAGGAGACCATGATGCTGATAACCAGGAAGTCAATAAAGAACTTGAAGAGAGCAGCATGTATTGCAGAAGGTGGCGCACCAAGGATCTTCAGCACAGCTGCTAGAAAATAAGAGGTTAACTTCAGGATTGACTTCCTGCCACCTACCAAGTACAATAGTAGTGTCAAGCACAAAATGGAGACCCTCATGAAGCAGGTGACAACCAGCATCCATTCATACAACTGGGAAACATCTGCATTGGAACAAGTATCTTATTCTTATTCACAAAAATAATCAGGCAACAAAGAATAAAATGGATGGAAGCCTTCTCATTTCACTATTACATGTCCACTGGAATTCCCTACAAATAATACGTTCATTTTATTCCCAAAATAAAACGTGTGTCAGAGATGTGTCAAATTTTTAGTGGATGGCACTTTAAAACTATGTTCTTTACTTCATATTCATGTATGCTATATTCCTGCCTAATGCTCTTTTGGAAAGGAGCACATCGAATTGAATCTTTTAAAATCTAACATTTGCTTGTAAATGTTACTGGCTATGTCAGGCATGGCTAAGTGAAAAGTAGGACTTATGATACTCAGAGAATGCAAGGTGGTAGGACAGGAGTCCCTTTTCCCATACAGCATGTGGTAACTATGAAAGCCAGTGACGTAGCAGGAGTAAGGAAGCTGATTGAACAGATGACCTCAGGATACTGAAGGATAAGCCAAACTGAAGAACATGCTCCAGCTAACCATCTGTATGTGGGCTCATTCATGAGCCCAGACCTGTTTTTTAAAAAGGTGCAAAGATGCATCATTAATGTAAAAATGTTTAAAATTTAAACATAGGTAATTTAAATGGAATCCAGGTACACATCTGATAAAATGGCCTGCCAATTTATGAATTTTCATTCAAACGCAAAAAACAGGTGACGATAGGTATCAAGATGAAACCTTTGTCTTCTCCAGGACGCCTACAAATATGTTTCATTTTGCTCAGATGCAATTATACTTAAATAGAATTTCTGATTTCTGGATTACCTATTTTCTTTATAGAATTCTGTTATTCTTAAAGCATCACATGTAAAATGTCTCACATGACATATGAGAGGAATGACTCAAAGGATGAGAAAATGGCTGGAAACATTCTCAGATGTGCGCACGTAGCCTGACGGTTTGGAAAAGGGACCAGACGCGTTGCCTCTTCAAGACTACACTCTGGCTGCAGGTGTACCAGGACGGCTGTCCCCACAGTGATGGCTCTGGGTCACTAAACATACCTAGCTTTCCTCAGAAACCTGCCACACAGCCAACAACCTCAGTTCCGTGGTACCTACATGTTGCCTAAAGTAATTATAAACCTATTTAATCCATTAATTAGTACATACCACAACTTTACTACTTAATCCAAATCACAGGATATTAGACAACAGATGATCATTTGTTGTGATAACTTCACTTCCATTTCATTACCCAAAGTTGATCAATTCTATACAAGTGATACAGATTTATTACAGAATGTCTAAGATCCTAAGGATATATTTTAGCTCAGCCCATATTATTGGTTCATTATTTTATTACTTTGTAAATAATAAAATATAACTTCATGTTTTGAATATATCATGCAACATTTTTCTCCCCAAAATTGTAGTCCAATTTCTGTGCTCACTTACTGTTTAGGAATTCTTCTAACTATTTGAAAGTTCTAGAGGACATGTTAGTGCTTGTAATGGACAGACAATCCAACATACTCCAGAGAACATACATGTGCCATAAGAAAAAAAGAATGTCAAGTCAAGGAATGGGCAGGGGGATCCAGCAGAAGCTCATTTGCGTAGGAGAAAACCCACCAATGAAAATCATTAGAATAGGTACTAGAAAATGACAGTAAAAACTGTGCTATCACTTTGTATGTACTAAACATGGAAAAGTTAGCAAACTAGTAATAGAAAGCTGCCATATGTAGACAGGTTGAGCTCTCCAGAAGCGCCACCTGGCAGTGCTTATGCAATGAAGTACACATCCATTCTATGAACCAGAAATTTCAACTGTTGGTACATAACCTACAAAATGCTTAGCAGTTTCCCAAGGGGACATGCACAGGGATAGTTAACCTCATGTTCCTTGTAGAGTTGTCTGTGCTCACAGGGAGTTCAGGGCTATCTGGATGCCCATTACTGGGAAAGTGAAAAGCTAAAAACATAGTGGATGCAAAGCTGGAGACATTAAAAGAAATCCATTAGAAACAATAGATTGAAACATGACAGTAAAATCCCTGAATTCCAGTTCTTGGTATCCTACCCACCAACAGTGCTTGGTCAAGACATTGGGTTACATAAAGGCAAAAAAGGCAGAACATATTGTGTCATTATTAGTTTTCTTAAATGCAATAAAAGAACTGGTAATATTTACCCATCCAAGATCTGTTATGCAGACTAAATAAGATTGTTGTGGACATGTTTGTAAATGATCATCTACTCAGATACTTTCTGTGACTCACAAAATGCAAAGACCCACGAAGAATTATGGTCTCCATACATGAATTCATCATCAAAAGCCTTGAGAGTCAACAGGTACTTCACAAAATAGCTGCATGGGTGGTTGGCACCCACCCAGCTCTGGTAAGTCAGAATGTGTAGGTTTCAGAGGATCTGAATAAACATCACAGTTCAGATTCCAGTTGAAGGCACACTTTGATGGTGACTGGCAGGTTACTAACAGTTTCTTCTAGGACTAGATGTGACAGACCAAGGATGGCAGCCAAGAAAGTCTGTTAAAATCACAAAAGGAAAACTATTGGCAGTTAATGTCCATCTACCCTGTGCATCAAAGCAGTCTCAGAGAGGACATGTGGTTAGGAATGTATAGAACTCATTATGAGTGCCAAGAAGAAACACTATTATGACAGGGAACCTAAACTCTGCCTCCCTAAAACCTCTCAAAATATTTCTGTGATCACATTCTAGAACATCCCTTAACCACAGTTCACACATGGCTCCCAGTTCTCAGTACTCATTGTGATTCTTATTCTGTGATCCCAGTCAAATTAAGCACATTTGATATTCACAGCTTAGAGCAGAAGCCCACCACAGACACAGTGGTTAGGCTAAGCCTTCTGCTTTCCCTGTCCTCAGGAGATTTCCACAACCACAGTGGTGTCACAGTTGTGTGTCTCTATGATGAGCATTTAGTGGCTATCCTGGAACTGACCTCCTCATGCCTCAACACCAGATCAAGCTGGGCAGACATAGTGGTTAGGCTAAGCCCTTCTACTTTCCCTGTCCTCAGGAGATTTCCACAACCACAGTAGTGTCACAGTTGTGTGTCTCTATGATGAGCATTTAGTAGCTATCCTGGAACTGACCTCCTCATGCCTCAACACCAGATCAAGCTGGGCCCCAGAGTCACTAGCCATGGTACCTGTGAGACACAGAAAATATCCCCCCACCTCATGCCACCATATGACAAGACTCCTGCCATGGTCTGGTGACATGTCTATCAAAGTCAGAAACACATTACAACCTCCTGTGTGTCAGGTCCATGGGATCTCCCCCTTAGATCTCTCGCTGACCTAGATGCCCTGGTCAGAGCAGGACTTCTAGACAGAGTCATGGACACAATTCAGTAGTGAAACATTGACTAAGCACTGTACATCATTGTCTGGTAAACATTTCAATGACCCTACCTGGCTGATGATTACATACTAAGAATAAGAAATACTTCGTAATTCCCAACTAATAAAACATAGTATCCATTGCCATGTTCAAAATGAGTTACAAGTTCAAGGCCGACCTCAACAACTTAGTGAGTCCCTAAGCAACTAAGTGTGACCCTGTCTCAAAATGTTTAAAACGGGGTGGGGGTTAAAAAGATGTGCTCAGTGGTAAAGCTCCCCTGGGGTCAATCCCAAGTACCAAAAGACAAACGCATCATTTCTGCCAATTTGACAATTTGTGAGGTAAGTGCCCTTTATTCTTAACTCAAGGCACATTACTGGTTATTGTCATCAATCCATTTCAATATTCTTTCCATACTGACTATTTTGTATCAAATCTTCACTTTGCTTTTGACTCTGATCATAGAAAGTAGAGCATGACATTCAGAATCTGGCAGAAATCTAGTGGAACTTATTGCAAAGAAATGAGATGACAAAGCTCTAGATAAATGTATCCATCACACCACATTTGATATTAGGAAGCAGAATCCATGGCAAACTATTCTTCATGTTCTACTGAAATCATGATCCACTTACTCCTCTATCATGAGAAAATGTTTTCATATTTTCTTTTGGTCAAGAGATTACCCACTTACACTAATAAAAAACATGACCTTCTATTTCATTTTTGGAGGGAAAAAAATGGAAACAAATAGAGAATCAACCAATCCAAGGAAATACATACACTTCCAATTTCCAGGAATGGCAATCTTTCATTACCCTACTGGAGGACTCTAATGTCTTTGGGCATACAACTATGTGTCTCTAACATTTTAACTTGACTCTCCTGGAAAAAACAAAAGAATCTACAATCTGTATGAAAGGGGAAATAATGCCTAATTTTACAAAACAGTACTCCCTGACTTTATTTCTCAACATAAAGGGAACTGCAATTTAGACATATGAAATTTAAAACACACACGCATGAACACAAAACAAAACAAAACTGAGGTAAACAGAATGTAAAAGTGTGAGATTTCACCACAGTGGCTAAGATGCATTTGGAGGCACTGAAAAACAAAACAGGATAATATACTATTTAAAAGCCCATCATTTTTAGCCAAGATGAATATTTACAACATAACACCTCTATGTTTTGATTTAGCTTTGTGCAACAGAATCAATGGCTTCTTGGCAAACTTGATGAGCTCTTCCTCGAGCAATGTTTCTGCCTGAAAGATGTCACCAACTTGTTCTCACTCACATTGCCAGAGTGCCACAGAAAGGAAACATCATGTCTGATATTCTGCTGAATAAATCCTGAAGTAGACCAAACACTATATTTTGTTCCATATTTCAAAACCAGCAAATGCAACTTCAACTCAATGAATATTAGTTAGTAGGCAAAAAGCAACCATAACCTTTTACACATACTGTTTTACAGCCTGACATTTCCCAGGTTCTGATTTCTTTAACTGGACATTGACCAGTCAGAACAAATGCTTCTTAACATTCCTTAGAGCTGTCAAATTCATTCTTTTCCAGGTTGAATACAAATCCCTGTTCACATGAGAATGTAAGCATACTTCCAACAACAACATGCATCAGGAAACAGGTTTTTAATAAAAAATCAGGCTTCAGCATTTTGAAAATTACTTAACTCAGTTTTCTCATCTGTAAAACAAATAAGTCCAATAGGACTATTACATGGTTTCTTGAATTTTAATAAAGGAACTGAGTACTTAGTCTAGTGTTTGAAAGGAAGCATGCAGACAATACACTTTAGCAATAAACCACTATCATTGGGAATCAATGTTACATATTGCATGGGGCCAAAAAGTGATCTAAGTCAACTCTCTCTCTCACAATGTAGAAACTGGATCCCACAGTGTTAACCAGGAGTAGGAAGTAAAGAAGAAAGTGTCTCTAAAGCAAGTAATTTTTATAAAGGGGATGGGGTGGGGTTAAGAGTCAAGAGAAACAGGATGCAGATGTGTGACTGTGTCAATTAAAATTGAAATACCTTGACAGGTCTTTGTTTTAAATTGGCCTCCCTCTTCTCAGGTCAGAGTTTGCTCATCCCTGACCCCTCCTCTTCGGAGCGGGCCTACTGGTTGGGCTTTCTCTTCACCTTAGAAGTTTGGATCCCAGGTGACACTGTTGAGGCCACTGCATCCTGATCAGGATCCTAAAATGGAAATCAACCCTAGCTGTGAATGCATCTCTGTGTGAGGAGAAGCCCTCAGGTGAGAAGGACCGAGGGTGTGGGGGCGGGTCATGGCTGTGGGGACTGGCACAGGGCGGCACAGGCAGCACAGGCAGCCTGGGATGGAGTTTGGAAGGTGTCATGCCGGGGCTTGGGAAGGAGGCCAGTGGCAGAGTCGCCCCAGGGTCCCACCCTTGGCCCATTCGTGGCGTGGGGGACTCGGCGCTGAGATCCTGGGCTGCTCCTGGCAGGCTCACCTTCTAGGCCGCCCTGCCCTTGCTCTGGGAGCTGAGCCCTGCCATCTGGGCCTGGCAGCCCCACCACCAGGGTGCAACTACTATGCTCCTAGGCCTCTGACCTGGAAGTAGGCATGCTGGAGCTTGGGATGGGGCTGGCTGCAGAGTCCTCTCAGGGTTTCCTCTTGTCCCCAGTCATGGCATGGGGGACTCTGAAAAGTTCTGCCGTAAAAAAACAAGTTTAAACTAAAGTATTACAAAATGTTTCAGCAAGAAACTTCCAGTAAGGAACTTGATACTTTCTGAATAGGTTCATGCTTGATTGACCAAAAAGGATGGATATCTTAGGAAAATCTCAATGACCTGACACAATCACAATTTATTTGATATTTTCATCAGAGTCTGTATGAGACCAATGAGCCTCCTCTGTGATATGTGGGTTCTGAGTAATCAGGTGAGAGAGAGAGAACAGATGGTGTCAGATGAGAGACTTAAGGACTAGATGCAGACATCACTCACACATATCCTCTGCCCAACCCATGTTCTCTTGGCCTGGATACAGATGGTTCCCAGTTTAAGATGGTCTAACTTATGGATTTTTCACTGCCTTCAGTAAAAATGATAGTTAATTGTTGAATTTGGATCTTTTCCTGGACTGGTGATGTGTAGTATGATCCTCTCTTGCTTTGCTGGGCAGCACTAACAAGCCACAGCTGACAGTCAGCCCAGTCATGAGGTGACTCAACCAACACTCTACAGTGTTGGTTGCTAAGCTAAGATGTTCAGTAGGCCAGTGGATTGAATATATTTTGGACTTAGAATATTTCATACTTAGTGATGGAGGTACATGGACATAACCCCATTGTAAGGAGCATATCCCATGAACATGTCTGGATATGCCGGGGACTCACTGGGTGGCTGGCCATAAGGAACAGCAGCCATTGACTTGCTTAGTCATGCCTGCTTGCAATTGATAGGGGCTGTAAAAGACACCTAACCATAGGCTACAACTGATAGAGAGCTCAGCCCATGTAATCGATAAGGGGCAATAAGGGGCACCTAAGAGTAGGCCTACTGGTTACAATTGATAGGGGGCTCAGCCCATGCACATGTGCAAAGAAAGGCCCAGTTGCAATTATACTATCTCACTGGACATAACCAATGGACATTGGTTTTTACTGTGTATAACCAATCACCAGCCCACACCACCAACTTAGCCCACACCACCAACTTGGAACTGCTTTTAAACTGCTAGCCTTGCCACATTTTTGGGCTTGCTCCAAGGATATCAGTGAGACCGGTTACCTTGCTGTCTGTCCCTGGATCAGCTCCACCATTCCCTGACGTCCAGCCATCGGCTGAAGAGAACCACCAGACAAGGACAGCATCTGCTCTTTGGCTAAGAGAAGTCACCTGGCATCAGAGGTACTTTGGGGCTCATAGTTGCCTTAGGATTGTATGAATTAATTGTAATGTTTGGTTGCCCTAGGATTGTATGAATTGCAGGTAGTGCTTAGTTGCCCTAGGATAATATATCTTACCTATAGTGTTTAATTAGTGTGCATCAAATGCTAGTTGGGGTGCTCCAGCACATTCAATACTTTTTTGCATTAATTAATTATATTGATGATTGTTGTGATTGAACATAAACTTGCATTTAAAGACAATCTGCCTATGAGTAATTATTAATTAAGTATGCTGCTCGTGACACCCATTATAAGTTGAGGAGGAGTATTTGTCATCTCTCTAGATGTAATGTGGTGTGTCTATGTGACTAGGAGGAAAAGGATTTTGATTCCTAGAGTTGTATGAGCCACATAGTTTTGGAAGAACTGCTCAACTGGCTCATGTAGCTACAGAGTAAGCATGTGTATTGATTGATGTCATGGAAAAAAGCCCAGTGTCCCATGTGGCCTCCACTCCTGGATGCCTCTGGATGGTGATGTTCCCTCTGAAGCCAGGGAGACCATTGCTTATTCTGACCTTGTATATATCTATCAATAATGTATTTTTCTACAAAAAAATAGAGTAACATTTGGAAAATTATATGCCAAACACTTACATTTTTATTTCATCAGAGGCAAAATTAGAAGGAACAATTGAGTGTAGTAATTTATACCACCAAAATCAGGTGGGTAGGAGACTAATGTAAGGATATGGCTCTGTGGACATGGAATCCACACAGAATCCTCAAAAGTGGAAATAGTTGATGCATGCACAAGGCCAGCCTGTATCCATTATTATTTAGTGTCTGGAGATGCAGTAAAAAAAAGAAAACAAATGAGTAATGCTAGTGGTTAATACTTGACATTTTCTCAGAAAGAAAAAATAGATCTTTCTACCACTATGCCCATCCCTCCTGTGACTACAGTAAGGTCTCCAAATATGAGTGATCCCCGATGCCCAGTGTAGGTTCCATGATAGTGGCCATCCCTGTTGCTCTTTGTTTGCTGGTATTTCTTTTCCCCTTCTAGTACCCTTACTCCATGTCTGCCATTCCTCACAGTCCAAACCTCAGGTTCTGAAGTCAAAGACCACAGTTTCTCTTCTGCCTCCACCTCAGAGCAACCAGAAATAATTTATCAATGTGTCTAGGGCTCAGTTACTCAGCTAAAGATAAAAAAATTAACATTATCTAAAATGTAGAGTCTAGATTGATTATGGGAGTCCATTGCTTTGGACATGAGCTCATGTACTTGGCCCCAACAGACCAGACAAGACCAATATAAATTTACTTATGTTAAATGCAACATTATACATCTTCTACTTAAGGGAAACAGATCCCCAAACAGACCAGATTTCCCAAAAAACAAGAAATTCCAGTTTACCCAAGTCAGTCTAATGAGGAAGACTCTCTGCTCTAACTATTTTTTAAAAAGGCAATCTGAAGTAATCTGACATTAACCAATCACCTTGTTTTCTCTATTATTTAGTTTTCTTATTCCCAGTTTACAGAACCCACTGTTCCACCATCACCTGGTAGGGGTGCTTATTCTATCTTATGAAATGAAGACTGACCAATTCACAAACTGCAAATAACAGCTTCATTAGATCATTTCTCATTGCTATTACAAAATATCTAAGGCTAGATATATTATAAGAAAAAATAGGTTTATTTAGCTGACATTTCTGACTTGTAGCCAAGCAAAGGTGCTCACCTTGAAGCCAGGAAGCCAAAAAGAGAAGCTGAGGAAGAGACCTGGGTCCCACAATCCCCTTTGAGGGTACATGCTCAGTGACCTGAAGGTCAACCACTTATCTCTACTTCTTCAAGGTTCTACCACCTCCCAGTAGCACCATGAGATGGGAAACAAGCCTTTAACACACGACCTTTGGAGACACTTAAGAGGTAGACTGGAGTCAAGTCCTCATGGTAGATAGCAATGCAATGATGGGAGCACATGTAGGAGGGAGGCAGGCTGGGGATATAGCTCTGTGGTACATCACTTGCCTAATACAGGCAAGGCCCTGGGTTCCATCCCCAATTCCAAAGAACAAACAAAAACTCATACATTAAGGCATTGAGACAGGAAACCAGGGGAAGCAGTGTTGCATCCAACCCGCACCTCTCCCCAAGAAGTGCAGCCCAGACAACTCTGCAGAAGCAGGAAAGTTTATTGAGGAAATAGGCACACAGGCCAATCGATTGGGGTCAGCTCTCCTTTCCTTCAGAGAATGATCCCGAAGTGAGGGTTTCAGAGGTTATTATAGGGTGGGCTAGCTACATGACTCAGAACAATAAGATTTGGCAGATATTTAATCTATAGTTATTTACAGTTCAACCGTGACAGCGCCTCTTATGTCCCCTTTTAGTTCCTGGAACTTTAGGTAACTGGCCAGGGGGTCTGGCAGCCTGTGGTTTTGCGCCCCCCCATCCGTGAGAAGCAAGCATAGCAAAGCATTAATCACAGAAGCACAAAGAGCAGGTTAGCAGATACATGCAAGCCTGAGCCAGAGTGACTCCATCTTGAGTTGGGATTTTACAGCAGGAGTGACTGAGCTTGCTCTCTTGTAATAACTCTCTCTCAAGAACTAAATTAGGGTACCACAAAAACTACCTTAATCCCCTTCCAGGACAGTCCCCAGTGACCTAAGATTTTTGAGTGAGAGTAATATCTCCAGGCTGTATGACTAACTTTTGAGAAAGAGGAGTTTTCATTTTTATAACTTACTTTGAGGTACGGAAGGGACACAGGGATAGGAGGGTGAGAGAAGGTCAGATAGATCTTGCTCCTGAGGCCTTTTTGGTTTCCTGTTGTGCAAAGTAGTCAGCATACTAAAGAAGCATACTTGGGGACTCATTTTCTGAGCCCTAAAACCCATGATGAGAGACTATATGGGAACTCTTCATAACAGAACAGAGAAGCATCAAAAAAGTTCATCTTTTTTCCCACACAGGGAGTTTCTGCTGCCTCCCAAACTAACCTAACCACAGGCTTTACTGGGTTTCTCCATTTAGTCTATTTCCATTGGATCCTACCCTTTTATCTAATCACATTCCAACATAGCTATCCATGCTCATTGAACCTAAGGATAAAAATAAGTCTTTTGGATATTTATCTGAAGACTCCTTTGTGATATAAAACTTTAAGTAAATTTGTTATGCCTTTCTTTTGTTAACCTGTCTTTTGTTATTGAAGTTTTGGTCATGAACCTTATAAAGCATCAGGATGGATCACACTTTCCTGGCCCCATATAGAACATGTACATGATTGCCCACTTACTAGAAGTTGAGAGGCCTTTCCAAAAAGTTAAAATAAATATACAGCATTTAAAATAAAATAATAATATAGCTTCTGGAGTTATACTGAGTTTTAACTCTATTTCTTCTGTTTCCAAGCTTTGTGACTTTAAACAAACTATACTACCTCTCAATTTAAGTGTCTTACTCTGTGAAAGGAATATAGAAGTTTTAGCTGCCTAAAATTTTTTCCTAATAATTAAACTAAATAAAATAATTCATTTAGAGCTCATAGCACAGTGCCTAAAAAACATTACATGTTCAAGAAAAGTTATTTTTTTAATCAGGTGTGGTGACACACAGCTCAAGCAACTCAGAGGAGTCTGAGGCTTGCAAGTTCCTAGCCAGCATGGGCAACTTAGCGAGATTTTGTATCACAATAAAAAATAAAAATGACTGGGTAATAGTTCAATAGTAGAGTTCCCTTGGGTTCCATCCTAGGACCACACAAACAAAAATTTTTTTTTTTTTTTATCAAAACTAAAATTCTCTTACAAGATCTTACCAGTATCAACAATATCCGTCCTTTTCCTTTCTTTATCCTCAACTCTGTTTTGTTTCTTACCTAACCTCAGCTCTGTGGTTTGTCCTTTCAAAGGTGCCTCAAATGGCAGGCCAATCAGAATCATTTTTGATTGTTCATCTCAAACTCTAAAATCCAGTAGGGCTTGGAATGATGTGTTTCAAGCCCTGAAAGAAAATAGCTGTTGACCAAGATTGCTATCTTCAGCAAAGCTGTCCTTCAAATTTGAAGAAATAAAACCTTCCAAGATAAGCAGAAACTTAAAGAATTCATGAATGCTTGAATTAACCTAAAAAAATTACTTGAAGAAATATTAGACACAGAAGAAACCAAAACCAAACTCCAGAGCTCACAAATGGACAAGTCTCATTGAAGAGTAGCTAATCAAATTAAACATTATGAATAAATCAAAATGGCACCAATTAATAAACATCTCTCTTTAATAATACTGTATATAAATGTTTGCAGCTTCACAGATGTTATGGTTTAGTTAGTAAGTGTCCCCTAGAAGTTCCTGTGTGAGATAGTGCAAGTTCTGAGAGCCTTAACCTGATTAGTGCATTAATCCCCGATAGGGTAAACTGGGTGGTAACAGTTGGCAGGCAGGATTTGGCTAGAGAAGGCGGGTCGCTAGGGGCTTGCTCTGGGGTTTCTATTCTGTCTGGTGAGGGGAGCATTCTGTGCTTCCTGAGTGACCTATCCAGAGCTGCTTCCCTACTCCACATCTTTCTGCAGTGATGTTCTCAACTTCGATGAGTTGTTCAAAAATCAATTCAAATAGGCTATTGATTGCCTGCCTTGTCTTGAGGTCTGTGCGCCTTGCTCAAGCAGTTGGTCACTAAATGCAGCTGTCCACAGAAAGAGATTATCTCACCTCAGCTGCATCCTGGGTAATGATTAGTATTAACAGTTTGGCAGTTTCTTAATAAAATCAAATATATACCCATCATAGAACCCAGCAAATCTCACTCCTAGCTACTTATCTTAGAGAAATAAGAACTTGGGCTCACACAAAAGCCTATACATGAATGTTTAGATGGCAGTCTTCATAATCACCCCAAACTGGAAACAAATTCAGAAGCACCTCAACTATTGAATGGATAAACAAACTGTGATACATTTATACAGTGAATACTAGGAAGCAATAAAAAGGAACAAATTACTGGTAAGTGTAACATCTTAGATGAAATCAAAGTCATTACGCTCAGTGAAAGAAACCAGTCTCAAAAGTTTACATGCTTTTTTCATTTATATGTCTGTTCAAAACTAGTTTTATGAAGAGTAAATCATGCTTGCCTGGGATTAGGCAAGAGACGGGAGTGTGGCTACAAAGGCATAGGGTGGAGGAGTTTGGGCAATAACAACTTTCTCAATGTACATTGAAATTCAAAGAACTATAAGACAAAAGGAAAGGTCACCTTACTGTAGGTCAATTGAAAAAAAAAAGGTGAGGAGGACTATAGTTTTAAAAATGTTAATTTTATAAAAGACCAAGTAAGGATGTGGAAATGTCCAGGTAAAGGAGCCTGAAGAGACATGAGTAATGCAATATACAAAATCCATGGTGAAGGGAAAAAATGACACAATATCCTATGTATTGATAGATAGAAAAATACTCCCAAAGTTTCAGTTCTAACCTTTCTCAAAACCTTGAAAGGATTAGTGATCTTGAGTTCTGTTCCTATTATCTTTCTCTACATAAATTAATTGATTCAACTAAGTGTCCATGTATACATAAATTATGTCCTGTTACATAAAAGGCAATGTATTTGTGGACATAAGGCAGGAGAAATTCCTCTTTTCCTTTAAGACTGTTAAATATTTTATGCCAATGATTTATTCACCCTTCTTTAATACTGTCATAAAAGTTTAAAAATTTTGGTAGCTCTTAGAAGTTAGTTTTCTAAATAATTGTGATTATTTTTCTAATCCCATCGGGAAGTCGCTTATTGGACACACTGCATAATGTCCAGCTTTATGAACACTTTTTCAAACTGTCTCACTATTGAGAGATCATTGTTTTGCAAGTTGGAAAACTCTCCTCCCCAAAACATTTTGTACACAGAAACAAGTAACAACAAATCCCAATGCGAATGAGCTCGCTTACCAAAAGGAATTGATTGACTCACTGATCAGAGAGGGACCAGGACTCCACCTTCACACCTCTGTGGTGGTCTTGATCCTGCAATTTTGTTCTCAGACTTCCTTCTACCATAGTAGCAAATGTTTCCCAGTGCAATCAGAGCTGCTGTGTTTCTTCAATCATATCCAAAGGGGGAAAAAAAACATTATCTCTAAATCAAAACATTAACAGAAGTTCTGAACCTGACTATACATCTTAGAGCATGTTTTATCCTTGAACCAACCATAGCCAAACACTAGGGATGCTATACACTGGGGAAGAGAAAAGAGGATATTAGGGAGGGCACCATCCTATCTGCAGTAAAGATTCTTTCTCTTAGTTGACACTTCCTTTACCTAATAGAATCAGCTACCATCTATTTGATCCAGAACTTGTGCTACCTCTTTGTATCATTTTGTCCATTTCAAACTACAGGGAACTGACTTATCTTTCCAAATTAGCTTAGTTAATGGGATTGTATGGGAAACACTAATGGTAGGTCAGGGCAACAGCAAACTCTTCAGCAGTTAGGCACAGAGGCTTCTTGGAAAACCGGAGGACCCATCTAGCGCACAGAAGCAGCTCTGTGTCCCAATTCCCGACCTGAGGATGGGGCTGCGCTCACAACATATGCCCAAGAAAGCCCTCTGGAGAAGCTGGCTGTCTAGCAGGCCCTTGGAGGTCATCCTCTCACAGCAAGGAGACTGGCAGGCACTTTCCCAGGGCCGCTGTCCTACAGCACAGCAATCTCATCGCCCTGACTAACAGACGGTTTCAGATGGGAAACCTGAGCATCCGGGGCCACACCGTCCCATGGCCATGATGTGGCAGCCGCATGCCTCACATTTATGGAATTTGTGTCCAGGTAAGGAAGCTGAATCCTGTCCCATCTCAGGCCAGCCCTCTGAGCTGACAGCCCAGTAGGCGGGGAGAGCCGTGGGCACTGCCCACAGCAAGAAGAGGCTAAAGCTGAAGCTAGGTAGAGCCCTCTCCACTGAGATCAGGGGAGCTGGGCCTACCTAAGGGCGTGAACTTTGACCCGCAGTTGCTCTTAGGTCTAAGGCCAAGGAGAACTGTAGTTGCGCCCTGGTGATGGGGCTGCAGGGACCCGCTAACGGGATCCGGCTCGCAGAGCAAAAGCAGGGTGGCCTAGAAGGTGAGCTTGCAGGAGCAGCCCAGGGCCTCCGCGCCCAGTCCCCCATGCCACGACTGGGGACTAGGGTGGGACCCTGGGGGGATATTGCCGCCAGCCCCATTTCAAAGCCCTGGCATGCAGCCTTCCAGATTCCTTCCGGGGCTGCCTGTGCCGCCTTGTGCAAGTCCCCACAGCGACTACCTGCCTGAACACTCCCTGCTCTTCTCACCTGAGGGCTTCTCCTCACACAGAGATGCTTTTCACTGCTGGGGTTGATTTCCATTTTAAGGTCCTGTTTTCAGGATGCAGTGGCCTCAACAGTGTCGCCTGGGATCCAGACTTCTAAGGCAAAGGAAAGCCCAACCAGCAGGCTCCTTGGAAAGAAGAAGGGCAAAGGATGAGCAAACTCTGACCTGGGGAGAGGGAGGCCAATTTAAAACAAAGACCTCTCAAGGTATTTCAATTTTGATTGACAGTCACACCTCTGTATCCTGTTTCTCTTGACTCTTAAACCTACCCCCTTTTTTAAAATTGCTTGCTTTAGAGACTCTTTCTTGTTTACTTCCTACTCCTGGTTAACACGAACTGTGGGCTCCAGTTTCTACATTGTGAGAGAGTTGAATTAGATCATTTTTTGGCCCCATGCAATATGTAATATTGAATGATTCCCAGAGATAGTGGTTTATTGCTAAAATGTATGCTTTCCTTTCAAACATTAGCCTAAGCACTCAGTTCCCTTATTAAACTTCATGGAAACCATGAAATAGTCCTGTTGGACTTTTTTTTTTGTTTCACAGATGAGAAAACTGAGCTCACAAGGGTTAAGTAATTTTCAAAATGGGCTTTTAAATAGTATATTATCCTGTTTGTTTTTCAGTGCCTCCAAATGCATCTTAGCCACTGTGGTGAAATCTCACACTTTTACATTCTGTTTACCTCAGTTTTGTTTTGTTTTGTGTTCATGCATGTGTGTTTTAAATTTCATATGTCTAAATTATAGTTCCCTTTATGTTGAGAAATAAAATCAGGGAGTACTGTTTTGTAAAATTAGGCATTATTTCCCCTTTCATACAGATTGTAGATTCTTTTGTTTTTTCCAGGAGAGTCAAGTTAAAATGTTAGAGACACATAGTTGTATGCCCAAAGACATTAGAGTCCTCCAGTAGGGTAATGAAAGATTGCCACTCCTGGAAATTGGAAGTGTATATATTTCCCTGGATTGGTTGATTCGCTATTTTGTTTCCGTTTTTTTTTTTCCTCCAAAAAGGAAATAGAAGGTTGTGATTATACCAGTGTAAGTGGGTAATCTCTCTATCAATTGTAACCAGTAGGCCTACTCTTAGGTGCCCCTTATTGCCCCTTATCGATTACATGGGCTGAGCTCTCTATCAGTTGTAGGCTATGGTTAGGTGTCTTTTACAGCCCCTATCAATTGCAAGCAGGCATGACTAAGCAAGTCAATGGCTGCTGTTCCTTATGGCCAGCCACCCAGTGAGTCCCCGGCATATCCAGACATGTTCATGGGATATGCTCCTTACAATGGGGTTATGTCCATGTACCTCCATCACTAAGTATGAAATATTCTAAGTCCAAAATATATTCAATCCACTGGCCTACTGAACATCTTAGCTTAGCAACCAACACTGTAGAGTGTTGGTTGAGTCACCTCATGACTGGGCTGACTGTCAGCTGTGGCTTGTTAGTGCTGCCCAGCAAAGCAAGAGAGGATCATACTACACATCACCAGTCCAGGAAAAGATCCAAATTCAACAATTAACTATCATTTTTACTGAAGGCAGTGAAAAATCCATAAGTTAGACCATCTTAAACTGGGAACCATCTGTATCCAGGCCAAGAGAACATGGGTTGGGCAGAGGATATGTGTGAGTGATGTCTGCATCTAGTCCTTAAGTCTCTCATCTGACACCATCTGTTCTCTCTCTCTCACCTGATTACTCAGAACCCACATATCACAGAGGAGGCTCATTGGTCTCATACAGACTCTGATGAAAATATCAAATAAATTGTGATTGTGTCAGGTCATTGAGATTTTCCTAAGATATCCATCCTTTTTGGTCAATCAAGCATGAACCTATTCAGAAAGTATCAAGTTCCTTACTGGAAGTTTCTTGCTGAAACATTTTGTAATACTTTAGTTTAAACTTGTTTTTTTACGGCAGAACTTTTCAGAGTCCCCCATGCCATGACTGGGGACAAGAGGAAACCCTGAGAGGACTCTGCAGCCAGCCCCATCCCAAGCTCCAGCATGCCTACTTCCAGGTCAGAGGCCTAGGAGCATAGTAGTTGCACCCTGGTGGTGGGGCTGCCAGGCCCAGATGGCAGGGCTCAGCTCCCAGAGCAAGGGCAGGGCGGCCTAGAAGGTGAGCCTGCCAGGAGCAGCCCAGGATCTCAGCGCCGAGTCCCCCACGCCACGAATGGGCCAAGGGTGGGACCCTGGGGCGACTCTGCCACTGGCCTCCTTCCCAAGCCCCGGCATGACACCTTCCAAACTCCATCCCAGGCTGCCTGTGCTGCCTGTGCCGCCCTGTGCCAGTCCCCACAGCCATGACCCGCCCCCACACCCTCGGTCCTTCTCACCTGAGGGCTTCTCCTCACACAGAGATGCATTCACAGCTAGGGTTGATTTCCATTTTAGGATCCTGATCAGGATGCAGTGGCCTCAACAGTGTCACCTGGGATCCAAACTTCTAAGGTGAAGAGAAAGCCCAACCAGCAGGCCCGCTCCAAAGAGGAGGGGTCAGGGATGAGCAAACTCTGACCTGAGAAGAGGGAGGCCAATTTAAAACAAAGACCTGTCAAGGTATTTCAATTTTAATTGACACAGTCACACATCTGCATCCTGTTTCTCTTGACTCTTAACCCCACTCCATCCCCTTTATAAAAATTACTTGCTTTAGAGACACTTTCTTCTTTACTTCCTACTCCTGGTTAACACTGTGGGATCCAGTTTCTACATTGTGAGAGAGAGAGTTGACTTAGATCACTTTTTGGCCCCATGCAATATGTAACACTGATTCTCAATGATAGTGGTTTATTGCTAAAATGTATTGTCTGCATGCTTCCTTTCAAACACTAGACTAAGTACTCAGTTCCTTTATTAAAATTCAAGAAACCATGTAATAGTCCTATTGGACTTATTTGTTTTACAGATGAGAAAACTGAGTTAAGTAATTTTCAAAATGCTGAAGCCTGATTTTTTATTAAAAACCTAAATGTTTCCTGATGCATGTTGTTGTTGGAAGTATGCTTACATTCTCATGTGAACAGGGATTTGTATTCAACCTGGAAAAGAATGAATTTGACAGCTCTAAGGAATGTTAAGAAGCATTTGTTCTGACTGGTCAATGTCCAGTTAAAGAAATCAGAACCTGGGAAATGTCAGGCTGTAAAACAGTATGTGTAAAAGGTTATGGTTGCTTTTTGCCTACTAACTAATATTCATTGAGTTGAAGTTGCATTTGCTGGTTTTGAAATATGGAACAAAATATAGTGTTTGGTCTACTTCAGGATTTATTCAGCAGAATATCAGACATGATGTTTCCTTTCTGTGGCACTCTGGCAATGTAAATGAGAACAAGTTGGTGACATCTTTCAGGCAGAAACATTGCTCGAGGAAGAGCTCATCAAGTTTGCCAAGAAGCCATTGATTCTGTTGCACAAAGCTAAATCAAAACATAGAGGTGTTATGTTGTAAATATTCATCTTGGCTAAAAATGATGGGCTTTTAAATAATATATTATCCTGTTTTTGTTTCTCAGTGCCTCCAAATGCATCTTAGCCACTGTGGTGAAATCTCACACTTTTACATTCTGTTTACCTCAGTTTTGTTTTGTTTTGTGTTCATGCGTGTGTGTTTTAAATTTCATATGTCTAAATTGTAGTTCCCTTTATGTTGAGAAATAAAGTCAGGGAGTACTGTTTTGTAAAATTAGGCATTATTTCCCCTTTCATACAGATTGTAGATTCTTTTGTTTTTTCCAGGAGAGTCAAGTTAAAATGTTAGAGACACATAGTTGTATGCCCAAAGACATTAGAGTCCTCCAGTAGGGTAATGAAAGATTGCCATTCCTGGAAATTGGAAGTGTATGTATTTCCTTGGATTGGTTGATTCTCTATTTGTTTCCATTTTTTTCCCTCCAAAAATGAAATAGAAGGTCATGTTTTTTATTAGTGTAAGTGGGTAATCTCTTGACCAAAAGAAAATATGAAAACATTTTCTCATGATAGAGGAGTAAGTGGATCATGATTTCAGTAGAACATGAAGAATAGTTTGCCATGGATTCTGCTTCCTAATATCAAATGTGGTGTGATGGATACATTTATCTAGAGCTTTGTCATCTCATTTCTTTGCAATAAGTTCCACTAGATTTCTGCCAGATTCTGAATGTCATGCTCTACTTTCTATGATCAGAGTCAAAAGCAAAGTGAAGATTTGATACAAAATAGTCAGTATGGAAAGAATATTGAAATGGATTGATGACAATAACCAGTAATGTGCCTTGAGTTAAGAATAAAGGGCACTTACCTCACAGATTGTCAAATTGGCAGAAATGATGCGTTTGTCTTTTGGTACTTGGAATTGACCCCAGGGGAGCTTTACCACTGAGCACATCTTTTTAACCCCCACCCCGTTTTAAACATTTTGAGACAGGGTCACACTTAGTTGCTTAGGGACTCACTAAGTTGTTGAGGTCGGCCTTGAACTTGTAACTCATTTTGAACATGGCAATGGATACTATGTTTTATTAGTTGGGAATTACGAAGTATTTCTTATTCTTAGTATGTAATCATCAGCCAGGTAGGGTCATTGAAATGTTTACCAGACAATGATGTACAGTGCTTAGTCAATGTTTCACTACTGAATTGTGTCCATGACTCTGTCTAGAAGTCCTGCTCTGACCAGGGCATCTAGGTCAGCGAGAGATCTAAGGGGGAGATCCCATGGACCTGACACACAGGAGGTTGTAATGTGTTTCTGACTTTGATAGACATGTCACCAGACCATGGCAGGAGTCTTGTCATATGGTGGCATGAGGTGGGGGGATATTTTCTGTGTCTCACAGGTACCATGGCTAGTGACTCTGGGGCCCAGCTTGATCTGGTGTTGAGGCATGAGGAGGTCAGTTCCAGGATAGCTACTAAATGCTCATCATAGAGACACACAACTGTGACACTACTGTGGTTGTGGAAATCTCCTGAGGACAGGGAAAGTAGAAGGGCTTAGCCTAACCACTATGTCTGCCCAGCTTGATCTGGTGTTGAGGCATGAGGAGGTCAGTTCCAGGATAGCCACTAAATGCTCATCATAGAGACACACAACTGTGACACCACTGTGGTTGTGGAAATCTCCTGAGGACAGGGAAAGCAGAAGGCTTAGCCTAACCACTGTGTCTGTGGTGGGCTTCTGCTCTAAGCTGTGAATATCAAATGTGCTTAATTTGACTGGGATCACAGAATAAGAATCACAATGAGTACTGAGAACTGGGAGCCATGTGTGAACTGTGGTTAAGGGATGTTCTAGAATGTGATCACAGAAATATTTTGAGAGGTTTTAGGGAGGCAGAGTTTAGGTTCCCTGTCATAATAGTGTTTCTTCTTGGCACTCATAATGAGTTCTATACATTCCTAACCACATGTCCTCTCTGAGACTGCTTTGATGCACAGGGTAGATGGACATTAACTGCCAATAGTTTTCCTTTTGTGATTTTAACAGACTTTCTTGGCTGCCATCCTTGGTCTGTCACATCTAGTCCTAGAAGAAACTGTTAGTAACCTGCCAGTCACCATCAAAGTGTGCCTTCAACTGGAATCTGAACTGTGATGTTTATTCAGATCCTCTGAAACCTACACATTCTGACTTACCAGAGCTGGGTGGGTGCCAACCACCCATGCAGCTATTTTGTGAAGTACCTGTTGACTCTCAAGGCTTTTGATGATGAATTCATGTATGGAGACCATAATTCTTCGTGGGTCTTTGCATTTTGTGAGTCACAGAAAGTATCTGAGTAGATGATCATTTACAAACATGTCCACAACAATCTTATTTAGTCTGCATAACAGATCTTGGATGGGTAAATATTACCAGTTCTTTTATTGCATTTAAGAAAACTAATAATGACACAATATGTTCTGCCTTTTTTGCCTTTATGTAACCCAATGTCTTGACCAAGCACTGTTGGTGGGTAGGATACCAAGAACTGGAATTCAGGGATTTTACTGTCATGTTTCAATCTATTGTTTCTAATGGATTTCTTTTAATGTCTCCAGCTTTGCATCCACTATGTTTTTAGCTTTTCACTTTCCCAGTAATGGGCATCCAGATAGCCCTGAACTCTCTGTGAGCACAGACAACTCTACAAGGAACATGAGGATAACTATCCCTGTACATGTCCCCTTGGGAAACTGCTAAGCATTTTGTAGGTTATGTACCAATAGGTGGAATTTCTGGGTCAAAGAATGGATGTGTACTTCTTTGCGTAAACACTGCCAGGTGGCGCTTCTGAAGAGCTCAACCTGTCTACATATGGCAGCTTTCTATTACTAGTTTGCTAACTTTTCCATGTTTAGTACATACAAAGTGATAGCACAGTTTTTACTGTCATTTTCTAGTACCTATTCTAATGATTTTCATTGGTGGGTTTTCTCCTACGCAAATGAGCTTCTGCTGGATCCCCCTGCCCATTCCTCAACTTGACATTCTTTTTTTCTTATGGCACATGTATGTTCTCTGGAGTATGTTGGATTGTCTGTCCATTACAAGCACTAACATGTCCTCTAGAACTTTCAAATAGTTAGAAGAATTCCTAAACAGTAAGTGAGCACAGAAATTGGACTACCATTTTGGGGAGAAAAATGTTGCATGATATATTCAAAACATGAAGTTATATTTTATTTTTGCAAAATAATAAAATAATGAACCAATAATATGGGCTGAGCTAAAATATATCCTTAGTATCTTAGACATTCTGTAATAAATCTGTATCACTTGTATAGAATTGATCAACTTTGGGTAATGAAATGGAAGTGAAGTTATCACAACAAATGATCATCTGTTGTCTAATATCCTGTGATTTGGATTAAGTAGTAAAGTTGTGGTATGTACTAATTAATGGATTAAATAGGTTGATAATTACTTTAGGCAACATGTAGGTACCACGGAACTGAGGTTGTTGGCTGTGTGGCTGGTTTCTGAGGAAAGCTAGGTATGTTTAGCGACCCAGAGCCATCACTGTGGGGACAGCTGTCCTGGTACACCTGCAGCTAGAGTGTAGTCTTGAAGAGGCAACGCGTCTGGTCCCTTTTCCAAACCGTCAGGCTACGTGTGCACATCTGAGAATGTTTCCAGCCATATTCTCATCCTTTGAGTCATTCCCCTCATATGTCGTGTGAGACATTTTACATGTGACGCTTTAAGAATAACAGAATTCTATAAAGAAAATAGGTAATCCAGAAATCAGAAATTCTATTTAAGGATAATTGCATCTGAGCATAATGAAACATATTTGTAGGCATCCTGGAGAAGACAAAGATTTCATCTTGATATCTATCGTCACCTGTTTTTAGCGTTTGAATGAAAATTCATAAATTGGCAGGCCATTTTATCAGATGTGTAACTGGATTCCATTTAAATTACCTATGTTTAAATTTTAAACATTTTTACATTAATGATGCATCTTTGCACCTTTTTAAAAAACAGGTCTGGGCTCATGAATGAGCCCACATACAGATGGTTAGCTGGAACATGTTCTTCAGTTTGGCTTATCCTTCAGTATCCTGAGGTCATCTGTTCAATCAGCTTCCTTACTCCTGCTACGTCACTGGCTTTCATAGTTACCACATGCTGTATGGGAAAAGGGACTCCTGTCCTACCACCTTGCATTCTCTGAGTATCATAAGTCCTACTTTTCACTTAGCCATGCCTGACATAGCCAGTAACATTTACAAGCAAATGTTAGATTTTAAAAGATTCAATTCGATGTGCTCCTTTCCAAAAGAGCATTAGGCAGGAATATAGCATACATGAATATGAAGTAAAGAACATAGTTTTAAAGTGCCATCCACTAAAAATTTGACACATCTCTGACACACGTTTTATTTTGGGAATAAAATGAACGTATTATTTGTAGGGAATTCCAGTGGACATGTAATAGTGAAATGAGAAGGCTTCCATCCATTTTATTCTTTGTTGCCTGATTATTTTTGTGAATAAGAATAAGATACTTGTTCCAATGCAGATGTTTCCCAGTTGTATGAATGGATGCTGGTTGTCACCTGCTTCATGAGGGTCTCCATTTTGTGCTTGACACTACTATTGTACTTGGTAGGTGGCAGGAAGTCAATCCTGAAGTTAACCTCTTATTTTCTAGCAGCTGTGCTGAAGATCCTTGGTGCGCCACCTTCTGCAATACATGCTGCTCTCTTCAAGTTCTTTATTGACTTCCTGGTTATCAGCATCATGGTCTCCTGCTCTTTGAGAATGGCAAAGCATTGTTCCATGAATGTGGAAGGTGGTCCTGTGGAAGGTTCCAAGGAGGACAGATCATTGATATCATGTACTGTAATCTGTATGCCTAATGACCTGTTTTTTCTCTTTTGTTTTGAGGAAGACAGTGCCTTCAAACACTTGTGTGCAGCTGGGAATCCAGGCATCTGCTTCACTTCAAAAGAAGCATTAGTGATTCATTTAAAGAGGACATGAGAAGAACTGAGCTTCTGGTATAAGGCAGGT
>PVHX01024666.1:0-23618 GCA_004024805.1 Geosciurus inauris | reverse complement strand
ATAAAGGTAGGTTTGTAATTAACAAAGTTCTGGCAGTAGCAATACGGAGGCAGGTTACATGGCTCAACATCCTAGATAGGGAGCAAATTCAGGTTTCAGCATGAGGGTGTTGCTTAGATTTTAAGGAAGGCAATCACCTAAGAAAAACATGGTCCAAGCAAGTAAAACAGGAAAATAAACTTTTATGATCTTTTGTTGACCTGGCTTTTAACCTTAAGATAGAATTAGGCTGTGTTAGAGAATTATATTTATTTACCATATATGAAAACACAATGTTTATGTATATAGAATTATACCTGTTGGGCTTTAAATTAAGTAATTTTGTTATCAGATTTGATTTGTTTATTTTTATTAAAAAATTAAGACATTAGACAAGCATATTTAACAGTAACATTTTTTTTGAAGAAATTTTTGACAATAAGATATATATTACACATTTTATAGACATTAACAAGTTATTAGTCCTTTGACCACGTGGAAAGGCTTGTGAGTTGAGTAATTTTAAAGATGTCTTTATTTTCGTTTATCCAATTCAAATGTATTTGGATCCATTTTTTAATTTTAGTTTATGAGCGCTCCATATATTAGAATTGATACATAAACACATGTAAACAATACATAGGACAAAACATGTATAGACATCACATGAAAAACAATAGAGGCCTCTTGAATTATTTTGTAAATTTGTTTTTGAGCAAAATAGAGTGTAAAAAAAAACTTTTATAGTTGGATAAACTATATCTGATCAGAAATCTTAATTTTAGCACTCAGAGTCAAAAATCAGGAACTTAAAAAATATATATATATAGAATTTAAAACCCAAGAGTCCTAGAAAAAATGACATAGCTGTTAATTGCTTCAATAAAGCAACATGAGAAAAAAGGAGAGGGAGAGAGGAAGGAAGGAGAAAGAGAAACCTCAAGTTAATTTGAATATAACCTTTTTTTGTTTCTTGGTTTTAAATCCCTTATCAGACTTTCTCTTAGTAGTGGAATGTAAACTCCCATATGCTTTGGCCAGGAGAGCTGTTATCTGCTTGGGGCTTTTTAACCCCTTTTTTTTCAGTTGGCATTTAGGTCAGGTTTGAGTATAAGAATTTATAAAATATTATCTCCCATGACTTCTGAAGAATAAGGCTAGCCAAATATGAATAAACTTTTTAAGTTTTATTTTAATAATTTAAGTTTAATAATGAAACCTGTAGCAATGTTTCTTTTATAATTTCCCTCCTCCAAGACAGGCTTGTATTTGTCCTTAGTGTCTGTAAGATTGCTTTTAATTAAATTTCATATTGCTCGAGTACCAGGTGGCAGGGACTCCTTTTATCAGCCTGTTTTAAATCCTTTTCCAAGTGTTCCCATCGAGGTACATTTAATAGACCTTCCTCTAAAAACCAGGGCACTTTTTTTTTTCAATTGTATGGAGGAAGGCATGAGCAGTTTTTTTTCTTTAAAGGGGTACCTCCGGCTTTAAGGAAATCCTGGAGCGCTTGTTCCATATGAATCCTGGAAACTTCTGACCCAATTTTTCTATTTCTTAACAGTTTAAAGAAGTTTGAGTCACTTTACCGTGAACTTAACAGTTTAAAGAAGTTTGAGTCACTTTACCGTGAGCTTAAAGAAGTTTGAGTCACTTTACCGTGAGCTTAAAGAAGTTTGAGTCACTTTACCGTGAGCTTAAAGAAGTTTGAGTCACTTTACCGTGAGCTTAAAGAAGTTTGAGTCACTTTACCGTGAGCTTAAAGAAGTTTGAGTCATTTACCGTGAACTTTAGGGATTCGTTGCAATTCCTCAAACTTTCACCTGCGCAGCCTTTTTCCTTATCAATGTTTCTTTTTGATATCAATATTTCCTGGGTTTCCGGCACCACTTATTGTCGCCCGCCGGCAGGAGACAATAATCACGCCGTTATTCTCAGAAAGCAATCTTTATTTTGTTGAGCGCTCTTCTTGCCTTCCTTGGTTCTCTTTTGTTCTCCCTCGTTCTCCCCTGTTCTCTCCCCAGCCTCCTTCTCTTTACTTTTCATACAGCAGGAAGTATTACCGAGCAGAGTTACAACCAATTAGCAGGAATAGCATTATCAAGCACGAGGGGAATGCATGAGCAGAATACAGGCGTGTATCAGAGCAGGCATTGCCCATGAGCCAAGCATGCACAGTGACGCTACCGCCAGCCAATGCTATGCACTTCCTTAATTTGTCCACCTGTTTACTGCAAGTTTCTGGCATACAGCCAGGTCGCCATCTTGAAAGGGCGGGGCAGCTCCCGGGCCCAGAGAGCCTGCCCGCAACATGCCAGTTACCCTGATCTGGTTTTTATACACTGTATTCATGTATTGAGATCTCACATTGGGCTGGAAGTATAGCTCAGTGGTAGAGCACTTGCTAGGATTCACAAGATGCTGGTTTCAATCCTTAGCACTACAAAATAAAAATCACACTTTACCCCACAAATGTGTGGGTAATTTAATTTTAATTAAAATATATAAAAATAATAAATGTCTACAAAACTTGGTAGATATAAGTTTCTTCCTTCTTTATACCCACATTTATTACCACATTTTTTATTCTTTTTATTCTTTTTAGATATATATGACAGTAGAGTGTATTTTGACATACTATATATACATGGAGTATAACTTATTCTAGTTAGGATCCCATTCTTGTGGTTATACATGATGTGGAGTTTCACTGGTGTTGTATTCATATATGAAATAGGAAAGTTATGTCAGATTCATTGTACTGTCTTTCCTATTCCTATCCTGCATCCCTTCCCTTCATTCCCCCATGTCTGGGATTCATATCCTGCATGGCTGATCTTTTGATCTCTGCATACACTGACAGTTTGTAAATGCTTATTATTTCAGCAAATGCTTATTTATTGACGCTTATTTATTGTGCCAAACACTGAGCTAGGAAGTTCACAAAAATAAATAAGACACGACACTCTGCTTTAAAACATATTAACTGGTACTAAGTGTCATCCTTGTGTTATGAACTAAGAGTAGAACAGAAGAGGGAGTAATTATTTCTGCCTTGAAGTGATTGGGGAAACATTAAACCAGAGGCAACACTTGAATGTAAGCTCCATGAGGGAGGGGACAGTATCTAAGAACCTGGAATACAGCACTTGGAATGTAATGAGATTAGGGAAATATTTTAATTAACATTTCTATATTTTGGGAATGGAAAGAAGAGCAATTCTGGCAAATAACAGCACAACAACAACAACAACAACAAAACCTGCATATTTTCAAATCTTTTTTGACCAGCAAACACTTAAACAATTTTACTATCTAAATGTATAAAATGCACTTACACATATAACTAGATGAATCTTTTTAAAAATTATTTTAGTTGTAGATGGACCTTTATTTTATTTAGTTATTTTAAATGGGGTGCTAAGTATCGAACCCAGTGCCTCACACATGCTAGGCAAGTTCTCTACCACTGAGCTCCAGCTCAAATAGATGGATTTTTACAAGCTGAATACATTCTTGGAATGAGAAGCCAAGTCAACAGAACTATACCAGTAACCTCCACATGCTCCTATCTAGTCACTATTTCCTTTACCCATCAAAAGAAACCACCTCCTGGCTTTCAATAGCACAGATTAGTGTCATCTGCTTGCTTGCTTCTTTATTTTAGCAATTAACTTTAATTATTTTCTTTTTTATTGGTGCATTGTAGTTGAAGGCATAACAGAGGCATTTGTTGTTATATATTCATGCATGCACACAATATAACACTGCTTTTGTTTTTTTATATAAATGAAATTATACCTTGGATTGAACTTCTATTTGGTTTGTTTCACTCATTACGTGATTATATGTGAGAGTCACTTACATTGTTAAGTATAATTGTAGATTGTTCGTGCTCATTGCCCTAAAGTATTCCACTGGAGGAGGATACCGTGATTTATCTATTTTGTTGAGCATTTGAGGAATTCCCAGTTGGGAACTATTACAAATAATGATATTATGAACATTCAAATACTGAACAAATATAAGCAAATATGTTGGTATATGCTTATGGGTGGGATATTTAGCTTTATAGAATATTGCCAAGTAGTTTTGAAAATTGATCATACTCATTTACATTCCCACAACCAATATTTAATAGTTTTTATTGTTCCACATCCTTGTCAATATTTGGTATTTTCTGAGTTTTTAAGCCATTTTGATGAGTGTATAATGTTCTCTAATTATGATTTTCATGTACATTTCCCTGAGGAAGTTCAAATGCTTTTTCATATGTTTATTGGCCATTTGGATGCTTCTTTATTGGTTCTTTTTAGTTATACATGCCAGTACAGTCCATTTTGATAAAATGATACATGCATGGAATATATCTTATTCTAATTATGGCCTCAGTCTTGTGGATGTACATGATGGTGGATTCATTGTGGTGTATTCATATATGTAAACAGGAAAGGTATGTCAGATTCTTTCTACTATCTGTCTTATTCTTATTCCCCTCCCTTCCCTTCATTCCCCTTTGTCTAATCTTCTGAACTTCTATTCTTCCTCTCCCTCTCTTATTGTAGGTTAGCTTCCACATATCAGAGAAGACATCACCCTTTAATTTTTTGGGATTGGTTTATTTCACTTACCATGATAGTCTCCAGATTTACCCATTACCGACTAATGTCATGAAGTCATTTTTAAGGGTAATATTCCATTGTGTATATATACCACAGTTTCATTATTCATTCACCTGTTAAAGGGCATCTAGTTTGGTTAAATAGCTTAGCTATTGTGAATTGTAAAGCTCTAAACATTGATGTGGCTACATCACTGTAGTATACTGATTTTAAAACCTTTGGATATATAACGAGGAGTGGGATAACTGGGGCAAATGGTGGTTTTATTCCTTAAGTTTTTGAGGAATCTTCATACTGCTTTCCAGAGTGGTTGTACTAATTTGTAGTCCCACTCATGACATATGAGTGAATCATTTCCCCCGCATCCTTGCCAACATTTACCATTACTTGTATTCTTGGTAATTGCCATTCTGGATGGAGTGAAGTGAAATTGCAGTATAGTTTGAATTTGCATTTCTCTAATTGCTAGAGATGCTGAACATTTTTTTCATATATTTATTGACCATTCATATTTCTTCTTTTTGGGGGGGGTACTGGGGATTGAACTTAGGGGTACTCCACCACTGAGCCACATCCCCAGCCCTATTTTGTGTTTTATGTAGAGACAGGGTCTCACTGAGTTGCTTAGCACCTTGCCATTGCTGAGGCTGGCTTTGAACTCGCGATTCTCCTGTCTCAGCCTCCCTAAGTGCTGGGATTATAGGCTTGAGCCACCGCGTCTGGCTCATTCATATTTCTTCTATTGAGAAGTGTCTTTTGTAGTTCATTTGCCCATTAATTGATTACTTTGTTTTTAGTGTTAAGCTTTTTGAGTTGTTTGTATATCCTATAAATTAACACCCTATCTGAGGTGTGGATGGCAAAGATTTTCTCCCATTCTGTAGGCTCTGTTTTTATGCTCTTGATTGTTTCCTTTGTTGTGAAGAAGTTTTTTAGTTTGATACCATTCCATTTATTGATACTTGATTTTACTTCTTGTGCTCTAGGAGGAAGTTGATGCCTAAAACAAGATGTTGGAGTGTTGGGCCTACATTTTCTTCTAGTAGGCATAGAGTCTCTGGTCTAATTCCTAGGTTCTTGATCCACTTTGAGTTGAGTTTTGTGCAGGGTGAGAGATATGGTTAAATTCATTCTACTACATATGGATTCTCAGTTTTCCCAGCACCATTTGTTGGAGAGGCCATCTTTTCTTCAATATATGTTCTTGGTGCCTTTGCCTAGTGAGAGATAACTGTATTTATGTGGGTTCATTTCTGTGTCTTCTATTTCTTTGGTCTTCATGCCTGTTGTAGTGCCAGTATCATGCTGTTTTTGTTACTGTAGTTTTGTATTATAATCTAACATCTGGTATTGTGATGCTTTCTGCTTTGCTCTTCTCACTAAGGATTGCTTTGGCTATTCTGGGCCTCTTATTTTTCCAAATGAATGTCATGACTGCTTTTTCTATTTTTATGAAAAACATCATTGGAATTTTAATAGGAATTGCAATAAATCTGTATAGTGCATCTGGCAGTATGCCCATTTTAACAGTATTGATTCTGCCTATCCAAGAACATAGGAAGTCTTTCCACCTTCTAAAGTTTTTCAATTTCTTTCTTTAGTGTTCAATAGTTTTCATTGTAGAAGTTTTTTTCCTTTTTTGTTAGATTAATTCCCAAGTATTTTTTTTGAGGCTATTGTGAATGGGATGGTTTCCCTAATTTCTTTTTCAGAAGATTCATCAATGGAGTACAGGACTGTAATTGATTTATAGGTGTTGATTTTGTATACTGCTACTTTGCTGAATTCATTTAAGAGTTCTAGAAGTTTTTTGGTGGAGTTGTTTGGGTCTTCTAAGTAAAGGATCGTGTCATCAGCAAACAGAGATGCTTTGAGCTATTCTTTTCCTATGTGTATCCCTTTAATTTCCCTCTCTTTAATTGCTCTTTAATTCCCTTCAATTGCTCTTGCTAGAGTTTCAAGGTCTATATTGAATAGAAGTTGTAAAAGCGGGCATACCTGTCTTGTTCATGTTTGTTGAGGGATATAATGTGTTCTCCTGTTCCTATGCAATATCTACAGGCTGGAAAGTTCCCCTACCTGGTGAACATCAGGCAGAACTATTTACCTAATGTCAACCTAGAGACAAACAAACAAATGAAAAAATACACAAACACTTTCATGGTAGCCTTATCATTTGCAGAAACTTCATAGTTTCTGGTACACTAGTTAATGGCATGCATTATAGTTTTTGATTTAGAATGATGTTGGCCTTTGGTTTGTCATATATAGTCTTTACAATGTTGAGGTATGTTCCTACCATCCCTAGTTTTTCTAGTGTTTTGAGATGAATGATGCTGAATTTTGCCAAATGCTTTTTCTGTGTCTATTGAGATAATCATGTGATTCTTGTCTTTAAGTCTATTTATGTAGTGAATTACATTGATTGATTTCTGTTTATTGAACCAATCATGCATACCTGGGATGAAACCCACTTGATCATGGTGTACTATCTTCTTAATATATTTTTGTATGTGATTTGCCAGTATTTTATTAAGAATTTTTGCATCTATGTTCATTAGGGATATTGGGCTTAAATTTTCTTTCCTTGATGTGTCTTTGTCTGGTTTTGGTATCAGGGTGATACTAGCTTCATAGAATGAATTTGGAAGGTTTTCCTCCTTTTCTGTTTTGTGGAATAATTTGAGGCATATTGGTATTAGTTCTTCTTTAAAGGTCTGGTAGACCTTGACTGAGAACCTGTCAGTCCTGGGCTTTTCTTTGTTGGTAGGCTTTTGATGGTGTCTTTAATTTCATTACTTGAAGTTGATGTGTTTGAATTTCCATGTCCTCTTGGTTAAATCTGGGCAGGTCATATGTCTCTAGGAATTTGTTGATGTCTTGAAGATTTTCTGGCTTATTGGAGTATACATTTTCAAAAAAGATTCTGATGATCCTCTGATTTCAGTAGTGTCTATGGTGATATTTTCTTTATCATCACATATTTTAATAATTTAGTTTTTTCCCCTCTTTCTTTGGTTAGCTTGGCTAAGGGTTTATTTTGTTCATTCTTTTTTTGGGGGGAGTAATGGGGATTGAACTCAGGGGTACTTGAACACTGAGCTACATCCCCAACCCTATTATGTGTTTTATGTAAAGACAGGTTCTCACTGAGTTGCTTAGCGCCTCCCATTGCTGAGGCTGGCTTTGAACTTGTGATTCTCCTATCTCAGCCTCCCAAAGTGTTGAGATACAGGCGTGTGCCACCAAGCTCAGCTAATTTTGTTCATTCTTTCAAAGAACCAACTTTAAAAACAATTAATTAATTAATTAATTAATTAATTAATTAAAATGCATTTCAATTCATAGTACATATATAGAGCACAATTTTCCGTCTCTCTGGTTGCAAACAAGATAGAGTCATGCCATTTGTGTCTTCATACATGTACCTAGGGTAGTGATGTCCATCTCATTCCACCATTTTTGCTACTCCCATTCCTCCTCCTCTCCCCTATCTCCCCCCTGTCCCATCCAAAGTTCCTCCGTTTCTCCCATGCTCCCCACCCCCACCCCCATTATGGATCAGCATCCATTAATCAGAGAGAACATTTGGCCTTTGTTTTTTGGGGATTGGCTTACTTCGTTTAGCATGATATTCTCCAATTCCATCCATTTACCTGCAAATGCCATAACTGTATTCTCTTTTATTGCTGAGTAATATTCTATTGTGTATATATACGACAGTTTCTTTATCCATTTATCTATTAAAGGGCACGTAGATTGCTTCCACAGTTTAGCAATTGTGAATTGTGCTGCTATAAACATTGAAGTGGCTGCATTACTGTAGTATTCTGTTTTTAAGTCTTTAGAATATAGGCTGAGGAGTGGGATAGCTGGGTCAAATGGTGGTTCCATTCCAAGGTTTTAAGGAATCTCCACACTGATTTCCAGATTGGTTGCACCACTTTGCAGTCCCACCAGCAATATTTGAGTGTGCCTTTTTCACCACATCCTCGCCAGCACTTATTGTGGCTGGTATTTTGGATAGCTGCCATTCTGACTGGGGTGAGATGAAATCTGAGAGTAGTTTTGATTTGCATTTCTCTAATGGCTAGAGATGTTAAACACTTCTTCATATATTTGTTTATTGATTGTATAACTTCCTGTGAGAGGTTTCTATTCAGCTCGTTAGCCCATTTATTTATTGGGTTGTTTTTTTTTTTTTTTTGGTGTTAAGTTTTTTGAGTTCTTTATATATCCTGGTGATTAGTGTTCTCTCTATCTTATGTGCGTGTGGCAAAAATTTGCTCCCAGAATGTAGGCTCTCTGTTCACCTCATTGATTGATTTGCTGAGAAGCTGCTTTTAGTTTGAATCCATCCCATTTATTGATTCTTGCTTTTACTTCTTGTGCTGTAGGACTCTTGTTAAGGAAGTTGGGGCCTAATTTGACATGATGAAGATTTGGGCCTACTTTCTCCTTAATTAGGCGCAGGGTCTCTGGTCTAATTCCTAGGTCCTTGATCCACTTTGAGTTGAGTTTTGTGCATGGTGAGAGAAGTTTAGTTTTATTTTGCTGCCTATGGATTTCCAGTTTTCCCAGCACCATTTGTTGAAAAGGCTATCTTTTCTCCAGTGTATGTTTTTGGCTCCTTTGTCTAGTATGAGATAGCTATATTTATGTGGGTTAGTTTCTGTGTCTTCTATTCTGTATTATTGGTCTACATATCTATTTTGGTGCCAATACCATGCCATGTTTGTTACTATAGCTTTGTAGTCTAGTTTAAGGTCTGGTATTGTGATGCCTCCTGCTTCATTCTTCTTACTGAGGATTGCTTTGGCTATTCTCAGTTTCTTATTTTTCCAAATGAATTTCATGATTGCTTTCTCTATTTCTATAAGAAATGACTTTGGGATTTTAATTGAGATCACATTGAATCTGTATAGTGCTTTGGGTAGTATGGCTATTTTGATAATATTGATTCTGCCTATCCAAGATCATGGGAGATCTTTCCATCTTCTAAGATCTTCAATTTCTTTCTTTAGTGTCCTGTAGTTTTCACTGTAGATGTCTTTTACCACTCTTGTTAGATTGATTCCCAAGTATTTTATTTTTTTTCAGGCTATTGTGAATGGAGTAGTTTTCCTCATTTCTCTTTCAGAGGATTCATTGCTGATGTATAGAAATGCATTTGATTTATGGGTGTTGATTTTATATTCTGCAATATTGCTGAATTCATTTATTCTAGAAGTTTACTGGTGGAAGTTTTTCAATCCTCCAAGTATAATATCATGTCATCTGCAAATAATGATAGTTTGAGTTCTTCTTTTCCTATTCATTTCCCTTTAATTTCTTTCATCTGTCTAACTGCTCTGGCTAGAGTTTCAAGGACTATGTTGAATAGAAGTGGTAAAAGAGGGTATCTTTCTCTTGTTCCAGTTTTTAGTGGAATGCCTCCAATTAGGATTAGACCAGAGACCCTGCGCCTAATTAAGGAGAAAGTAGACCCAAATCTTCATCACATCAAATTAGGCCCCAACTTACTTTCTAGGATTGGTTTGACTATTCTGGGTTTCTTATTTTTCCAAATGAATTTCATGATTGCTTTTTCTAGTTCTATGAAGAATGTCATTGGAAGTTGAATAGGAATTGCAATAAATCTGTGTGGTGCTTTTGGTCATATGGCCATTTTGACACTATTAATTTTGCCTATCCAAAAACATGGGAGGTCTTTCCTTTTTTAAGGTCTTTTTCAATTTCTTTCTTTAGAGTTCTGTAGTTTGCAGTATAGAAATCTTTCATCTCTTTTATTAAATTGATCCCTAAATATTTCACTTTTTGAGGCTATTGTGAATGAGATAGTCTCCCCCATATCTCTTTCAGTTGACTAACCACAAATATATAGGAATGTAATTGATTTATGGTCATTAATTATATCCTGCTATTTACTGAATTCATTAGTGAGTTCTAAGTTTTCTGGTGGAGTTGTTTGGGAGTTCCAAATATAGAATCATGTTATTGGCAAATAAGAATAGTTCAATTTCTTCTTTTTCTATTCATATCATTTTCTTTCTTCTTCCTAATTACTTTGGCTAGAGTTTCAAGGACTATGTTGAATAGAAGTGGTGAAAGAGGGCATCCTTGTCTTCTTTCAGTTTTTGAGGGAATGATTTTAATTTTTCTCCACTCAGAATGATATTGTCCTTGGTTTTAACATATATAGCTTTTACAGTGTTGAGGTATGTTTCTTTTATCCCTAGTTTTTCTAGTGTTTTAAACATGAATGAATGCTGTATTTTGTCAAATGATTTTTCTGCATCTATTGAGATAATCATATGATTCTTTAAGCCTATTGATGTAATAAATTATGTTTATTGTTTTTCATATGTTGAAGCAACCTTGCATCCCTGGGATGAATCCCACTTGATCATGGTGCACTATCTTTTTAATATATTTTTGTATGTGATTTGTCAGTATTTTATTAAGAATTTTTTGCATCTGTGTTTATCATGGATATTGGTCTATTTCCCTTTCTTGATGTGTCTTTATCTGGTTTTGGTTTCAGGGTGATACCAGCTTCATAGAATGAGTTTGGAAGGGTTTCCTCTTTTTCTACTTAATGGAATAATTTGAGAAGTATTGGTGTTTGTTCTTCTTTAAAGGTCTGATAGGCTTTGTTGGTAGGCTTTTGGTGGTGTTTTCAATTTTATTGCTTGAAATTGATTTATTGAAATTTTCTATGTACTTCTGATTCAATTTGGGTAGGTCATATGTCTCTAGAAATTTGTTGATATCTTCAAGATTTTGCATTTTATTAGAGAATAAATTTTCAAAATAGTTTCTGATTATTGTCCATATTTCAGTAGTGTTCATCATGATATTTCCTTTTTCATCATGAATTTTAGTAATTTGAGTTTTCTCTTTTTTCTCTGCATTAGGTTGGCTAAGGATTTATCAATATTATTTATTTCTTCAAAGAACCAAAAAGCTGGTTCTTTGATTTAAAAAAATTTTGTTTTGATTTTATTAATTTTGGCTCTGATTTTAATTATTTCATTTCTTCTACTGCTTTTGGTGTTGATTTGTTTTTCTTTTTATAGGGATTTGAGATGTAATTTTAGATTATTTATTTTGTAACTTTCTATCTTTTAATGAACGAGCTCAATGCAATACACTTTCCTCTTAGAACTGCCTTCATAGCATCCCAGAGATTTTGATAATGTTATGTTGCTATTCCCTGGCTGGTGCCCCCAGCCATGGCAGTGACTGTGGTGCTAGGAATTCCTTCCTTAGTTTATTATATACAATCTCCTGAGTCCCTGGTTTGCTTTGAATGTACAGTATTAAATTCCAGTAAACCCCCTCTTCTTTTTTACCCACCTTGTTGATAAGCTGCCTGTCTGCTTTGTTGATTTCACACCATGGAGCAGCCAGGAAATCAGCCCTCTCTATTCTGCCATCTTGAAAACATGACAACTAAATTTAAAGGTACTTCTCAAAATAAAATTAGGTACCTCAGTGCCTTGTGCCCTTGGTCACAATTTTTCTGCACACATGCCCATTCTTTGCTTGCACTTTCTAAACCCATGTCCTGGCAACAGGCCAAATATTGCCTTTTCTCCTGAAGCCAGTGCTGCTTTGGCAACAGAAGGAAGACCAGCTGAACTCACTCTGGAACTACAGAATCAAACTTTCCTCAACTGTTGCCATGGGCAGTTCCCTGGGCAAGTTTTATCCCTCACTACTGCCCCAGCCCTGGGGGGAAAGAACCTTCCATAAAGATCCTACATGTAATCTGCTTACTACACTGGGTGGCCATGCTTACCTGCTGGTGCCCATGGGCAAGTGGGCCATCTTTCAAATACCTGGACACTGTACATTGGTGGTTTGGAAAAAAGCCTTCCAGGCACTTTTAGGGGTCCTGTGGACCAAAAAATTTTCTGAGACAGGGGATCTTTACTTCAGTCCACACACCTGGTCCCCATTTGTTGCTGCCTGCTGCCCCTTTCAAGATTTCCTGTAGCTTAGACCACCTACTGAGCACACTGACCCCTTGTTTGGCACAGGAGCAGGAAGTTTCCCCTTGGCAGCCTGCAACACCTTGGCCTGCCCAACCTCTGCACTGTAAAGTCTTTTCAGAGCCCAGGAGACAGAGAGATGGCTGAACAGGGGGAAGACTCTGCAGTCAGAGAGCAGCAGAAGAGGGGCACAAATGGCTTAGGGCTACGCAGTCTGCCTTTAGGCCCCTGGTGTTCCATGGAGGTTGGTCTTTCTTTGTGCCCAGGCCTGAGGCTCTGCTGAGAAACCTTCAGGCCCAGAGCTCCCAAGATGGAGCTGAGAAGATCTCCAGGATCTCCTGTGTGAACTCCCGCCCCAGCAAAACACCATCACCAGCTCATACAGCACCATTTGTGGTTTCTCACCAGTAAAGAGGAGGGATTGGGGCTTATCCAACTGCAAACTGCCCCTGGGATCCTCAGAAATGAAGGAGAAGGGCTCCCAGGCTTCCTCTTCAGTCTCAGAGAGTGCTTGGAGGAAGGGCAGCATGAGAAGATGTCAGACCAACAGCAGGGCAGCCAGATATGTGGAAGAAGTGCTCACCCATGGTGGACAGTAGGTAAACATAAAATTCCTCTACTGCTGTGCCCTTGCACAGAGAGTGCTATCACCTCTGGAACCAGCATTTCCAGTCATTGTTGAGGACGTACATCTGGAGAAGAAGGCTCTGTAGCACATCAACAGTGCTTTGAGAGGTGAAGCTCAGGTTCTTTGGGATAGCTGCACCATGCCCCCTAATTCCTTGTGGGGTCCCCCTCTGCATGGGGAGGGGGCAGGTAAATGACATCTTGGGACTTCTTCCCTACCATCCCTAGCACCTCCATATTGAGCCCATTGTGGGGGATGGACTGCTTTCTCCCAGAGCCACTCTCACCCCTTGGAATGTAGCTTCCCTCTCTTCCCCAGCCTGCCAATTGTTGCTTCTGACCTTTGTCTTAGGCCCTCACCCAGCACATTGGTAGGCATGGCTCCACGGCCAGTGGTCCATTCTCCTGGGGCCTCCTACTGGCTCTAGTGGGAGCTTCCTCCTCTATCTCCAGGTTCCAAACCACGAGAGTGGCCACAGGATCTCAGCCATGAACACCTCCACTGTCAACTCAGAGGGTTTGGTAAATCACTTCACATTTGAAGCAGTCTCATCAAATGGGCAGAACAGGGACTACAGCTTTCCCAGCTCTTTCTAGTTTGCATAACTGAGAGGTCCAGGTCCAGCTTCAGTGAGGGCCTCACCCTTACTGAAGACCCAAAAGACTTGGCAGCCCAACTCTGTCAGCCTTTGGAGATTACACACCCAGAAACTCCACTTTGGGTAACCATGCCAGCACCTAGACATTTTCAGCTGTCAGCCAGGCTATGTGGCCCACTGGTACATCTACTGCATCTGCCTGTGACTCTGTAGTTGTCAAACAGAGGCCCAGTGCTATGGCCAGAGCTGGCCCCAAGGACAGACATCCCTGGCCAACATAGGCCCCCTCAAAGTTGGAAGTGTCAGCCACCTCAATGGGAACCAGGAGGATAGATCTGATATCTGATATCCTCAGATATGATATCTGCCATGGTGGCAACAAGCATCTCTCCTAAAAGTAGAGGGAGCCAAGAGCCATACAGTAGTGTGGGGCAAGTTTGGACCTGTACACTTGTGGTGCCCCTACTAGATCACTCTAAGAGGACCAAATTGAAGGACAAACCCACATAAGAAGTCACTGGTGCCCCTTTTAGTACTATCCCTCAAAAGTTGCCCAAGCAGAGACCTCCAAGATCACTTCCAGGCAACAGCACCACTATGAGCTAGGTCACATCCAGGTGCACATCAGTGCTGGCCTCTTGTCCTGGCTGCTTTTCTTCTGATGGTGGCACAATGAAGAGGAGCCTTGCCTTTATGGCCCCCTCCTCATCCATTGAAGTCCCTGCTGAACCAGACACCAGATCATTCACCTCCAGGGCAGGACAAAGTGGAAAAAGATTTTCCTAAGAGAACATCCACCTTTTCTCTCATGGGACCTGATGTAAGCCCCATTTAGATGCATCCCACAGGTGGTTTGCCCTGATCTCTCTGATCCTAAGAGAATCTGGAGGCTCAGAGACATGACATCCCATTCCCACCCACTTCCTGGTAGATTTCCTCTAAAATGTGTCTAGTAGGAAGCTGTCATCTTATTTGAGCTCATTGTTCAGAGTCCTCACCACTACATACAGAGGCCCTAAGACTGGCTCTCTCTATTGTCCTTGTTGTTTGAGCTTTTTGTGCTTAGATCATTTGCTTGAATGTGGCAAAGTAGAAACTGGCAGGTTTGTGGTATCAGGGAATGAGAAGAGACGTGACAGACATAGAGGAACCAGGCATTGGGGGAGGAATCTCTGTTGTCATTTGTACTATGAGAAATGCTGAGCCCATACTATTGGGAATCTCCCAAGGGAGAATTTTCACTGACTTCTCTGTAGCAGAGCATTGATGGTATGCCCTCTATTTACTCCTATAATAGGAAGAGAAGTACCTATCAGGTGTTGGGGTTTCCTTGGGTTCATTGCTGTTGGGATGTTCCTTGAAATCATTTGTGCTACTGTCTGTTCCAGTTGTGGTAATGGATCTGGAGATTTTATCCTCTGCTCAGACACTGGTGCATCTCCATTCATGACTCAGGGAGAATCACGGACCACGATCACAGCTGCCCCTCTGTGGCATTCACCTCCAGTACTGTTGGCCATGTGTGCCTCATAGGGTATAGGTGCAACTGAGACTGAGACCCCTTGTAGCTGCAGTGTCCATAATAGTTGTGATTTCTTACCACTGTTGCTGTGTGGTGAGCATCCAGAATGGAATTTCAGATCCCACCTAGCCAAACCAACTTGAAGATGGGTGGTTGGCTGGGGGACATTATCTCTCACATTCTTTAAGTTGCTGTATATACCAAGGATTGTGCAGGACTATGTCATGGCAGGAGCCATGTGCGATTCTTTTGTGCTGGGCCAGAGGCATACCCCAGCAGCAGAGGAAGCACCTGACATGAGGAAAGTGCTACAGTTGGTCTGTAGCCACACAGAAAAGGGGAAAAAGTTAAAAAGCAGTTGAACTGAAGTAAAAATCAAGACAGACAACACCACCAACAGAAAATAAACAGGGGAAAATATAGAGTGGAATACAATGTTAAAACTTACACTAATAAAAATTTTTAAAGGAAGAAAAGATTTCAGGAGGAAAGAAAAAAACATAAAAGAAGGAAAAAGAAAAAAGACAAACATTAACAACTAACAAGGGGAGAAAAGAGGCAATAGAGAATGCAAGAAATAATCAGAGAAAAAAGGGGGAAGCAAAGTTACAAGAAATGAAAAGAAAGAAGACAGAAAAATTAAATATTAGGAAGAAGAGAAAAGGCGAGAGGAGTAAATAAATACAAAACAGCAACAACAAAAGAGCATTACTACCACATAACAGATTCCTCTTGGCCAAGGTGCTCAATGAGAGGGTAAATTGGATGTTTGCAACCCAGGCCAGTCAAAACTTCTCTCCAGGGCTGGGATTGTGGCTCAGTGGTGGAGCACTTGCCTTGCATGAATGAGACATTGGGTTCGATCCTCAGCACCACATAAAAATAAATAAAATAAAGATATTATGTCCATCTACAACTAAAAAAATATTTAAAAAAACCTTCTCTCCATGTTGTTTTAGGGTGGACACAAGTTGATCCACCCCTATTTTTTCCTGGAGAGTACTCATTAGGTGATCCCCAGGAATGAATTGTGGCTAAAGGCAGCTGGGACACCACTTTCTGTTTTTTATACAAGAAGTAATTGGGCGGTGTGGAGAACTGCCTAGATGCAAATTTCTCTGGGGCCATTTGGGCCAGGCACTCCAGTAGCATGGTGCATATCACAGCTGGAATGTGTCAGTGAGTGAGTGAGTGCAAAAAGCATAATTTCCCAAACAGTTTCTCTAGAACTGCTTCTGTGTGCTCTAAGGGTTGGGTAATGCCAGCTATGTGGAGAGAGACATGGAGTCTCGAAGATCAGTGCCTGGTCTGGGGAGGATAGCACCAGGTTCCACATCACATACCACCACCAGCTTGCCACTGCATAGAACTCTTAGTGAGTTCTTGGTGTCAAAGTGTCTCCCTCCAGTGTTGAATTGAGTCTCAGTGATGCTATTTGCTGAGATGGTGCAGTGGTATTTCTGTGGGGTCCCAAAGGCAGAAATGCAGGGGCCTTTGAATTCAAAGGAGTAAGCGCAGACAACAGAGCCCCTCCTAAGATGGCTCCTACTTACAGCATCATGAAAATATGCAGGGAAGGGCAGAGAAATTCTCCAGAGCCAGATCACCATAAACACCCCAGGTCTATCATATGTTTAGACTACATTGCTGCAGAGTGCTAAATCCTGTGGCTGTGGTGCTCACTAGGACTCTCCCTCTTTCACCTCTACCCTTGCTGGGGAGGCACTCCCCTGACTCTGCTGCTCTTCCCTGTGATCACTGCTGGGCACACTCTTTCACAATCCACTGCATGATGCAGTTTCTGGGTTTCTCAGGTCTCAGCCTGTCCTCTATTGATCTCCAGCATTTCCCCATGGCCACCCACCTCAATAAGCAGCTACACTCCAGTTGTTTGGATTCATCTTCTGGACAAGCAGGCAAGTACCAGGTGCCTCTAATCCATACTCTTTACCCTATCACTTGAATTTGATTTAATTACTTTTTCCCCTGAATATTTGGGAGCAGATGAAAAGAGAGCTCAATAATTGAGCATCCAGAATCGAGTCCATCTTCCCCACTGAAAACTAAACCCTCAGAGTTATTTTACTATTGAGAGGTTTGAATTTCTCAAAATTGATTATATTCACCAAGACTCTCATTGTGGGCCAGATATGTTAACAAAATTTGCCGCACCATACCTAAAAGGATAAAGACGGCTGCAGGCAATAAAAAAGGTGACCCAAACATAGCAACTTTGTGCCTAAAATGGCATGAAAACAAAATAGCCACCAAGAAATTGTGGGGCTTGCTATCACAGGCCATATGCTTTTGGAGACTGGCAAGTGGAATTCACTTGCCCTGGACTGGTGGAAGTTTTTTTAAATGACTAGCTTTCAGTGACACTATTTCCAGTTGAGTTGAGGCATATCCCTCAGGAAAGAGAGGTCTCAAAAGTGCCTTGAGACCTATACAATTCAGACAGTATTCCCAGATCTCATATACCTGACTACATACAGGTAATTCTGGCCCTGTCTTGGTCTCCAAATTAATTCAATAGCTTGGTAAATCTTGAGTTGAGACTGTATGATGTTTTGAGACCTCAATGGACAGTGAAGACAGAAAAGATGAACCAAACCCTTAAATGACTCTAGCAAAACTATGTCAGGAAAATAATCTAACATAGGAAAAGATATTACCTATGACCTTCTCCATGTAAGGATGGACCCCAGAATTGGACTGCAATTGATATACTCCTAACTGCTCAGACATTGCTAAATCTCACAAGCGTTAAACCGTAGCTTCACCACCAGAAGATGATTCCTCTTGTCATCCTGGGCACCCACAGTCACCTGGATGTTTGGCAACCTCTCTAGAGTGCCTCAAATATTTCTTCAGGTGATAAGTCCAGATGGGACAATCTAAACCAATTATATGTTATATTATTGTTCCTCTTTACCTTCTCTATTCCTTCCTGAAGCACAATCACATCATTTTGACCCATCTACAGATGGGGCTCTCACAGTTTCTTGCCATCACCTTAAAGTTGAGAAGTGGGAATGTGGAGAGTTCCATCTCATGGCCACTGGTGGGCTGATGTGGAAAATTTAGGCAACCAATTCAAATCCATAGCAGCAGTTTTCTAAGTGGCTTAAGAAATGGAAAGTTTGTATTTTCCCATTCCTAATGGAAAATATCTACTCCCTTCTAAGAAGAAAAGTGTTCATGTTTTCAAAATCAAGGCTGATACAAGACAACAAATTTTTGCTCTAGTATAAGAAGAGGTTCAAGCCACTCTAGGCAAAGGCTGTGGAATATGTGATAAAATTGGATGAATAACTACAAGACAAATTCAGTGGGATGATTTCTGCCTAATACATTGATGCGCTAAATTAGTTTTGTGGGATTTCCCAGGGAATAGATTGGACTCCCCAGATGCAACTGTCACTCCCACTGAGTCTGGGTGTCTTCTATGGATCCATCCTTGAGAAACAGGAGCTTCCACTGTGCTAGCTTATTGAAAATATTTCTTAAGTTTAAACATGGTGGCCCAGGATCTAGTGCATCTATTGGAAGAATAAAGGGAAGACTCACTCTTGCTGTTGGAGCTGCCACTGTCACCTACCTTCCTGATTAGGAGTGCACTGTATTATCCCTCACATCCTCCAGGGATCTCCATACCATATGTTTAGTCTTTTCTAATGAAGCCACTTCTTTTTTAGGCTTTGTGATGTTAATAAATCTTAGGCCAATCACCAACATGGACATGTCACCCTGTGAATAAAGGCCTGGCATCAGAACACCTGGATCAGGAAGAACAAAAACAGAAAACTCACTTTTGTTCTGTAACCTAGGAAAACATGAGTTCTTAAGTGATTTGTTGCATCCTGCTTTGAAAAAGGAGCAGGAAGTGCTGATTACATCTCTTCCCTCTTTCAGGAATGAGGGTGGCAGGAATCTATTTTCCATGTGAACGTGCAAAGTTCATCAAATTTTAGTTCTAAAGAATAACTCAAATGCTTCCAATTTGTGGTCCAATAAATGTGGAGTTTTGCAGTCATTATGCTCATCCTCATAGCCCTCCAAGAGCAGAACAAACTGAAAATGAGTACTCTTCTCAGCCCTATCAGCGAACTGAGGTCAAAGGTCCAACCAGAGCTCCCAAAATTGGAGTGACTGGGAAGTTCAGACCATCAGCTTAACCAGGGAACTCTGCTGGAGCCTGTAGTTGGGTAGGAAAACTGACTGTCATTGGAAATTGCTGGAGATGCAATGTGGTCTAGCTGCACAACTAAAGACCCCAGGGGAAGAACCAGTCTTATGGACCTCTTCATACTTTCATGTATTTACCTCCAGTTACCCTGCCAGCTTTTCAGGATGAAGATCAGAGAAATGGAGTTTCATGAATCCAGTAGGGAGAGAAAAAATGGAAGCATTAGGATCTGTGTCCACCTGGCTCCATTCTCCTTTCCATGAAAAGAACATCTGAGGGGCTGAGGCCGTGGCTCAGTGGTAGAGCGCTTGCCTGGTATGCGTAAGGCACTGGGTTCAAGCCTCAGCACCACATACAAAAATACATAAATAAATAAAATAAAGGTAACCCCCCACCCAAAACAAAACAAAACAAGAAAAACATCCGACTACAGGAGAAACCACCTGAGTAGAGAATAATCAGGTTGGATTGTAACAGATTCTCCCTTGGCTGAGAAAAGGGAAAAATTCAAATCTAGTCCCCTCTAACCTTTCACCTGGGAGAAAGGAATTATCTAACTCCAGTTCCCTCTGTACTTCTGTATAGATAGTTAATAATATGGGCCCATCCTTGAGTGTGACTTAGGACAGGGGAGCTCATTAGTGAGGAATTTGGAAAAACTTTGAGGAAGCACCCTCAATGTTATTGTTCAGGGCCACCTGGCGCACTAACAAGCTCTTGGTGCCTCAAAACTTTCAGCCTTTGATCCTGTGAGTTTTGGAACCTGGCCAGTTCCCACCTCACAGAGATTTTACAGGCTAAGGCCAGCTGCATAACGCTGGACTGCATGTTGGGAGGGGTTGCTGTGTCTTTTTAAGTCCTCCAAAGGAGAGAGAGCCAGGGGAAGGAGAAGGATTTCATCTGGACTGGGGAAGAAGGGATCCATCTGAAGAGGAGAGATTGAATCCATCTGAGAAGAAATTTCAACCGAGGAAGAAAAAATCTAATGTTTTGGAGTAAGAAGAAAGAACCTGATGATGAGAAGAAGGAAACTGACTTACAAGGAAGAAGGCAGATTCTCACCTATGCTGTTTTACTTCACTCTTGGTGTTGCTGATTTTACCCAAGGCTGGGTGTTGAAGGTGGTGATGATGCTTTAAGTGGAAAAGGACTCTCACCTGTGCTGTTTACCCTACCCTTGGTGTTGCTGATTTTGCTGATTTTACCCGAGGATAGATGTTGAAGGTGTTGATGCTGTTGTGAGTAAAGAAGAGGGGTCTTGAATGGTGCTTTGAGGAGAAAGACTCTGAAGGTGATGATGGTGCTTTGAGGAGGAAGACTCTTACCTATTGTCTACCCCATTCTTGGTGTTGCTTATTTTACCCAAGGCTGGGTGTTGGAGGTAATGATGATGCTTTGAGTGTACTTGCAAACCCGTGTTATCCGGTGTTGATTGGTGAGTGCTTATTGGGCTAGAGCCACTCTCTCTTTCTGTTTTTTTATATTATTGATTCATTATATACAGTATTCAATATTGCAAAGTATAACTGTTGCTTGCTTTGTTATATTGTCTCATATTAAAGCTTATAAAATCCATCCTGTTGTGAGGCTGGTGATTCACCCCATGAATCTGCCTAGATAAATTAGTCTGAGCTCAGCAATTCTTGGTCATAGATCCTGACCAAGACAACTTCCTGTCACACCTGAGGAAGAGAAATAAGGACTTGTGGAAATCACAGTCCAGGGTTTCAGGCTCAATCACTGACTAGTCACAGGATGAAAAAAATCTTCCCTCCTTCCACACCTCGTCATGCATCCCTAGGACCCCCACATGTGTTGCATCCAACCTGCACCTCTCGCCAAGAAGTGCAGCCCAGACAACTCTGCAGAAGCAACAGAGTTTATTGAGGAAATAGGTACACAGACCAATTGATTGGGGTCAGCTCTCCTTTTCTTCAGAGAGTGACCCTGAAGTGAGGGTTTCAGAGGTTGTTATAGGGTGGGCTAGCTACATGACTCACGAAAACATGATTTGGCAGATATTCAATCTATAGTTATTTACAGTTCAACCATGACAGCGCCTCCTATGTCCCCTTTCAGTTCCTGGAACTTTAGGTAACTGGCCAGGGGGTCTGGCAGCCTGTGGTTTTGCACCCCCATCCATGAGAAGCAAGCATAGCAAAGCATTAATCACAGAAGCACAAAGAGCAGGTTAGCAGATATGTGTAGGCCTGAGCCAGAGTGACTCCATCTTGAGTTGGGATTTTACACACACTAACAGCAGATTTCAACAGAAGGAACTGCAAATGTCAGATAGTATGAAAAAGAAATCACTATGGGAAAACTAAAGTCACAACTAAATTAAAAGAAATACACCACAAACTAACACACTCCAATTCTGAATCAGAAAAGTGTAAAACATCACACTAAAGCACTTTTTGCCTCACTACTTTTTTCTCTGTATATCACATCCACATCTGGCCTAAATGTGAAAAGCCATACTAAAAGAAATAAAAGTATCATTTGAAGGGACAGAGCTAGCATCAGATGTGAGATACACATCTATTGAGGATTTTCCAAATGAAAATTAAAGTAACTGAGTATGTGCTACATCTCTGTTGGAGAAAGTAGGAGACATGCAATATTAACAGAATATGTGGTTTGAAGAGATAGAGCAAATGTCAGAACCAGGATCAGATATGGCAGAGATATTGGAATTTTAAAACCAGAGATGTAAAATGGCCATGGTTACTATGTGCATGCACTAATGTGAAAGGCAGGGCAACTCTCATAAGATCAAAGCCATGAAGTTTAGATGTAAAAGCATTAACATGAGTGGGCTTTGCGTTCATGGGCTTCTCCATAGACTGCACAGTGTTGAGAGGAGAATCTGAAATCAAGAATGCAAAAGAGCCATTTTAAGTGAACTCAACAAACTCTGACAAACACAGAGAAATAACAAATTTTCCAGAGAAGGTGAACCAAAGGATGTGAATCATTTTTGTTGATTGTTTTTAATTATACATGACAGTATAATTCATTTTAACAATTATAAAATCATGGAATGTATCTTGCTCTAGTTTAGCCTCCAGTACCTTCCCTTCCTCTCCCTTCCTCTCACCCTCTGCTCCCTTCCCTCTATTCTACCGACCTTTTTGTCATTTTTTAAAATTAATTTCTTATAGATGTACATGAGAGTAAGATTCATGGTGGTATATTCATATATGTACATAGGGAAGTTATGTCAGATTCATTCCACTGTCTTTCCTTATTCTACCCCTCCTTCCTTCCCCTTTTTCCCCTTTGTTTACTCCACTGATCTTTTATTCTTTTTTTACCCTCCCCGTTATTGATGGATCTGTAGACTATCATGCTAAGTGAAATAAACTAGTCCCAAAAAGCCAAAGATCAATTTTTTTCTCTAATATGAGGAAGCTAGTCAAATTGTTGTTAAAAATCACAAACTCTGAAAACTACAATGAATTAGTTCCAAGACATACAAAGCCTCAGCAGCAGAATGAATCAAGCAGAGGAAAGAATCAGTGAGTTCTAGTACAATCCTTTGGAAAAAAGAACAGAGGAGAAAAAGAATGAAATGAAATGAAGGAGAGTTAATGGTCTATGGAATAGTATTAAGAAGGCAAATGTATGATACATTGTCTTTGAAGAGGAGGAGACAATTACAAAGGTGTAGCTCATTTATTCACACAAATGTTTCTTAACCTGAAAATAGATGCAAGTACTGATGCATAATATAGGTCAAAGTTTACCAATGAGATTCAACCCAAATTTTACTACCCCAAGGCAGATGATAGGAAAATTGTCAAAGACCAAAGATCAAGAGAGAGTCCTGAGAGCATCAAGAAGAAGAGGCAAAAACTTCCATGGGCATTCCAATATGCCTGGAAATAGACTTCTCAGCAGAAGCTTTACAGGCCAGAAAGGAATGAGATGATGCATCTGAAGTGTAGAAAGGGAAAAAACTACCATTTAAGATGACTGCAAAACGCTCCTTCAGATGTGAAGAAGAAATATACAGACTTTTCCAAACAAATGGTGAAGGAATTTATCCTCAACAGATCTGTCTTATAAAATTACTAAATG
>PVHX01024665.1:0-23671 GCA_004024805.1 Geosciurus inauris | reverse complement strand
ATTATTAGGTACAGAAAGTATGAATTGGGATTCCCCCATAGAATGTTCCAAAGGAAAACAAAATTCTTTCAAATATTTTTGTAGGTATGATAAAATAGTTTGATGTTCTATTCATATTTAAAGAACACTGTCACCTTTATTATCTGTATACTGATATAATTATTTATAAACTACTCTCATGAGCATATCAAATTGAATAATTTTATCAATCATGAAATTTGATAATATTTGTATTAGGCTCTCATTTTCAGATGAGGACATTGAATTTTAAAGGCACCAAGTAACTTGTACATATTCACTCACTAAGACAATTGTAGTTCTATTTTTTTGTACCCAGTATATCTGATTCTAACTTTAAGCCTGTCCCCTTTTGTTTTTGTGTTTTTCCCCAAACTAATAATTCAGTGGCAAACTCTTTTAGTAATTAAATGACTGTACTTTAAGCAGTTGAAAATACCTCAGTTGATTCATTCACACACTTAAAAATTTAGATCCAAAAATACATTTCCAATTACATATTTTGAAATAAATTATATTAAGCAGTTAAAATACTAAAAACATTTATTCATCACATTGAAATTTCCAGTTGCATTATTTTTTACCATGTTCTCACACTGAACATTTAGTTGATAATGAATGACTATTTATTGGATATATAAATGGTACCAATAAAACAATTATGTTCGTGTAATTATGCAATCCTAAATTAAATATGAGAACAAAATGTGATGAGTGCAGGAAAACATATTAGAAAGCTACAACTGACTTATTCTGTAACTACCTTTAGAAGAGTCATTAATGTAACATGTGAATTCCAAGTATGAGAGGTGAAAAATATCTATGCTAATCAATATATTGTGAAAGTGGGAAATAAAATACATTAAATATAAGCTAGTTTCAATGAATAAAAAATAATGAAAATTTCTACTTCAAATTAGAATATTTGACTAAATCACAAAACAATATAAGTAGTGAAATATGACCATGTACATAAAGAGAGGCATTTATTTATTTGAAGTTAATTATTAGTAATAAAAAGATCAGATCCTTATGTTAACACTCAAAGTGGAAGACAATTTTTTTTTTTAAATTTAAGGATCCAGTTTCTGGTAGTTTTTATTTTAATGTATATATTAAGTGAGGAACTTTTGAATTCTAAAAATATGGAATAAAGTAAATAGATAAAAAATAGTGAAGATGATACTTAGATAGAACTGTAAATCAATATCAAAGTCAGTATGAATTCCAGAATCTTTTCCAACATCCATAAAGAGAGACATAAGAAGGGCATCAGGAAGAAGAGCAGAGAGGACAATCAAAAGGAGAATTAGCTCATTCTTAATTAAAAAGAGAAAAAATTGGGACAGAGTTTCCACTTTTGGTTGAGATCTAGTTGACTTTATTTTTTTTCCACTGACAACTGACCATAATTTCATAAAGATGAAATTATATAATTCTGCTGAAGGTGTTGAGAGGTTGGTAATGGTGGGAAATCCTTAGAAATGAAATGGGTCCCCTTAGAGGTTTCCTCTGTCTTCCAGAGTCATGACTGATTGGTTTCAGTCTCAGACCTCAGCTGCACAGTGTTGGGGACAGGTTTGTATGTTTCAACCATTTGTAATAGGGACACACAACTCTATTGATAGTATATCTGTTTTGTGTTTTATTGAGCTTCTCTAAAAAGCAAACCCTTCATCTCTTTCAGAAACATAAAGATCCTCAGAAGATTCAGAAACATCAGTAATCATTACATGGTCCTTTGTAAAGAGACTAAAGAGTGTTTTTTTTCTGACCCATTCCCAAATCCATAGACTAAGGAAGAACATGAAAGTAGGGACTTCCAGATGTCTATTCGCCAGCAGAATCCAACCTCATTCAATACCTTCTAATACCTCTTTGTGCTCAGTCTTTCATGTTTGTTCTTCAGGAACCTCATGAGGGGTCTGGAAACAGGAGAGCAAGGCTTTTAGAGTCTCTATGCCTTGGGTGAGACACAGTTTAAAACTTCAATTGGAAGGGGAAAAACTTCATTAAAATGAAATGCAGGAAAAGGAGGATCAAAAGCCAAAGTTAAGCAGAAAGCCACTGCCTCCACCAAGTGCTTCCCCTTTTTTCATAATCTGAAGTTAAGGATGGTGCAAGTGAAGCCCCAAAGAGAAAGCAGCAGAGATTATCCATACACCATCTCTTATACCTGCAGACTGGAATTTCCCACCAGTTCCAGAGCCAGATGCTTTACTGGCTGCCTGAGTCAGGTTAGGAGACTGATAGCCTCCAATTCCAGCACTTAAGAAAGTAATTTAACTACTTTGAATTTTTTCTATCATATTTTCTCACCAGAAATAAGGTTAATGATCCACATTCTCTCCTAAGGACCACTGTTGATCTGAAAAACGAACACATTTTTGTTTCAAATAAACAAATGGATTTCAGGCAGTGTCGGAGACCATGAAGTTATATTAAAGCACTGAAAGTCAGAGAGTCCAGAAAGTTAAAACTAGACGTGCTGAGTTTGAGGAAGGGAACCGTTTCTAGAAGAACTTCTGATTGATAAAACAGAGCCCAGCATTTTCAGGGGATGAGTGGGATACAGGAGAAAGGGTGAAAATGTGTCTATATTTTCAGAAGGAAGACACGGTCCAAGTTCTGTCAAGTCTGTTGGTCATCCATTACCATAATCACCATAAGATCACTGATACAGGCACACAGCCATGTGATTTGCACCAGTTCCCATTGGCTTCAGGGCCTCTGCCTATCCACAGGTTCACCCCTGCGGCAAGAAAGCATGTCTAGAGATGCCATGGTATCTTTACTTGCCCTGGTTTTAGGAGCACTGCAGATTTTCTCTGTTAGCCTGCCCCTCCCCAAGCTGACCACCCCTGAGCTCAGGTGCCCTGGGATATATTTCTATAAAGCAAGAAAGGAGCTGACACAAACCCTCAGGACTAACGGAAGCACACAGCTCAGGACTACTGTCAGCGATAGGACAATTTATTCATGTGCTTGCCATGCTTGATACAGGTTACCATGTGGTCATACTCCAGCAGAATGGTCAATGGATGAGACCAAACAGAGCTTACACAGATTCTCCCCTGTTTGGTCTTTAGCACCACACACCAGGTGCTGGAATCCTTTGTGAACCCTGTACAATTGTGCCATCCTCTCCATCACCTCCCACTTCTCACAGCAGTCCTTGCAGCTGATGAAGTTATGAGTGAGCCAAGATCCCTTTCAGCTACCTCACCTCAGACCTTTAATGCACTCTGGGAGGGTCAAGTCAAAGAGAGACCCTCCAACCCAGGACAAAGCTGTCCTCAGAGTCAATGGACTGGGTTGCAACTTTGGCAAGATGCTCTGGCTGTGCTGGTCAGGCATACAAGCTCCTCTTAGTCCTTGACGCAGGGCCATTGGTCAGTTGGTCTTCCTGAGCCTGAGCTGGGAGAACAGAGGTGGATTGTTCAGGTGGGAGGGAGGTTGGGTGAGGTAAGAGGTATTGATTTGGAATGAAGTTGGTTCAGCTGGGATGAAGTTGGCTGCTTGAGGAAGTGCAAGGACAGATGGGGAAATGAGTCCTGTCCTCCTTAGAGATTACGGGCTGCTGGTCAAACACCAAAAACACAAGCTCTTCTTTCTCCTGGCATATTTCAGTGGAGATGTTATGGAAGCTAAGATAGCCCCTAATCTTCATGAGCTCCTTTTGTTGAAAGGCTGTTGCTCAGAACCATTGGTAGAATGGGTGTCCATTCAGCTCTTGGTTCAAATAGGTCATTAAAGAAATTTTTCTTAGAGTTCAAACAGGTCTGTTTTCTGACTATATTTATGAAGTGAGTCCCAAGGCCTTACAGCTTAGTTCCAAGGCTGTTAGGAAAGGAACAGAGCCATACCAGGTTTGGAATAGGTTTGTGTCTTGGCTCTGGCTCCAGGGAGGAATGGGACTTCCTAAGCCTATCCATCCAGGCAGATTCAGTTGCAATAGGTTGCCCACATGATAAAAATATGCTGTAGCAGCCCATCTGGCCCTCTAGTTGTCCTTATTTATAGCATCATATCTTTATGAAACTTTTGTTTGTCATCAGATCAGAAAATTGATGCTCAGCTTGAAACTCTTTACTCGTATAATAATATGTGTTTTAATTGAATATGTTGCAGGAGTCACTCTCAAAATACTGTACCTCCTCTGAGAATTAGAGGTGGACTTCTCTCTTGTTAGGTATAATGAGAGTGGAATGGCAAAAGAAAGTTATGAAAAAGCATGTCAGTACCACAAAGATGCTGACTTTAAGGTGAGAGCTATAAGTAACAGTTCCAAGACAATGCAGTATGTCCTAGAGAGGGAGAAATTCAGTCAAGTAAAAAGAGAAAAGGTCTTGATATAAAACAGCAAAGAGGAGAACTTGAGTTCTGTATTTACTATGGATTTGTAAATATCCTTACATCTCGGTTGTAATGAGACTTCAGTGGACTATCATGAGTGTTACTTAGAATAACCTGTATGAACGTTGAGCAGAGCAAATGATATACAGTAGGACTTCAAGGAATGGTACCCAGTATTCTGGCAAGGAATAGATGCACAGCAAATGCTACTGGTGTTGACTATTTAGTAACATGCTTATAGATTCTTATAATAAATTTCTAGTGCAAAATTAATTTTATTGCACTTCCAAGTTGTTTTCCTCTCAGCTACTAAATATATTTAAAGAAAATATTTTTAACAAGAGAAATATGCATAATCTAGAAGCAACACTAGTTATGTTTCTTTCATCAGAAGGATAAGCTTTCTATGGTAGGCCATAAAACTTTGAGACTAAGAGAGGCTTAATAAATCAGAATCTTAGTTGCTTGATACTGACCACTGGTCTGAGAATATGCGAAACCTGGAATATATGAACAAGTATTACAGAAAGTACTTTTGAGGGAGAATAAATGAAGGTTATTATTAAAACTGATTTCATAGGATCCTGGCCATTGGGGGACAAGTCATATAAGGATCTGGAAGTCAAATTAAATATTTTGTACTTTATCTAGAGTGGGAAGCCATTGGAAAATGTTTCACATAGGAATATCTTGAATAGCTACATACTTAATAAGATATTCTGTCTCTACTGTGGGGAATATTTTGAAAAGGTCAGTAATAGATACAGAGAAGCCAGTTCTGAGATTGTTAAATCAGTTTGTATAGAGAGGATGGCTCCTAGATTGTAGGAGAGAAATTGATGCTGAGGTACCAGAAAGGAGCCTCAAGAGATGTGAGAAGTTAGTGACAATAGCTATAAAGAGAAATTCACAGATGACTAGATTTTCTAGCATTATTCAGTGAAATAAAATATTTTTTTCAGCCATATCTTTCTAAAATGAAAGGGCCTATCTCTTGTGTATATTCTAGGTGACATTTGGGAGTCTGCACATGGCATCTGTTTTTTGATTTTTTGTTTATTTTGCCATTGTAACCAAAAGACCTGATAAGAACAATTTTAGACTTATATAAATAAAGAAAAGTTTATTCAGCACTGATAGTTTCAGAGGTTTCAGGTCACCAACTCCATAGCTATGGGCCCGAGGTGAGACAGAGCTTCACGGCAGAGAAAAACAGTTCAGGAAAGAGCAATCGGGGAGCAGAGAGAGAGCTCCATTCACCAGCAACAAAATATACATTCCAAAGGCACAGGCTCCCCGACCCACCTCCTTCAGTCACACCATACCTGTTTATAGTTACCACCCAGTTAACCAATATCAGTGGATTAAGTCATTGATCAGTTTACCTCTGAACTTTCTTACATTTTCTCACACATGAACTTTTGGACAACACCTCACATCTAACCTGTAACACCTGATTATAGGTATTACAAAAGAAGGGAACCACAATAACTTTGTTATTTTTTACTCTAGGTAACATCTAATGTTTCTGAAACGTGCAACATGTGCTTAATTTACTAGTTAGTGAATTTTGATACATTATATAAGATATTGCTCAAAACAATGGAGAAAGTACATACTCTCTCCTCATAGAGCTTTACACTAGTATAGACAATTTCAGCGGGTATCTATCAGCTTCCCATAACAGAAAATTTGGAGTAGAGATAGTCTGAAGCCCACAGACTGGAATCAGTAGATGTTTATGAGTTTTCTGGCATCTTTCCATGTTTATAGTGGTTTAATGATACCATTATTATGTTAATTAATTATTGTCAAGTTTATCAAAAGTGTTGTAGTACAATGTTGCTTTAAAATCCAGAGAAGCATCATTATTTTATAGTGCTCAGTGAGTATCCATCCTAATTACAAAAAAGTAGGACAAGTTTTTTGCCTACTTGATATTTAATTCATGTATCACATATTCATTTCATATCTACTTCACAAGACAAAGACAGATACGTTAACAAAGTGAATCAAGATTTTTTGATAGAGAACATCTTTTTCTCTCATACCCTTTCTTCCTAATGTTTGAAGTTAAACAAAACTCATTGGCAAGAACCTATCAGGGGGTTTTGAATGTTAAGTTCTTATAGAGAAAATGAAGATCTAAGGAAAGCTCATAATCTCTCTCAAATTACTATAGGATACTATGAGAATCCTAGGTTTGTTTTACATTATGTTTTTTTGCACAATCTTTCAAAGTAGCTGGAACTATACTAAATGCATTGATATGTTTCTATTAAGACACAGAGAAAACATTGGGTATAATGGTCCCTCTTTTATACACTTTAGCATTCTTATAAGCATAGTAAATTTTGGAGTTAGGGAGATAAAAAGCAAAATAAAAACCCTCTTTCATATGCCTCTTTAGAAATAGCACCTCTTATCATAAAATTTATTTTTTGATTTTTTATGCATGTTGTTAGATGTCCTTGAGATAATCATTATTTAGAGTCCTGCTGTCAAAATAGGCTATTGCAAGAAAACTCATTGTTTTCAATAATAATCCTCTCACTATTATGAAGAGTGGTATTGCAATGGTCTGAATGCTTGTATACTTCATAAAATTTACATGTTGAAATTCTAATACCCAAGTAATGGTAGACCTCATGCAGTCCATGTATTTTAAGAGAAAGCAAAACATAGGAGTTCTTAGGTGAGTTCTTAGGTGAAGCCAATCAACACATTTTACTTTACTTTTCTCATTTATTGGCTTATAAATGGTCATGTGACCTAAGGCAGTCTAGTAAGTGTGTCATGGGTTTCTTGTGCTTGGAAGGCTGGGTCAGAAGTGATGGTTCTATCTACCTACCTTAGGTAGGAACTGAGAATCAAGTTATTCTCAATTGTGACAGAAAATACTTCTGTGAGTACAAAGAAAATTACTTTCAGAAAGAAGCCAAAATCATGGTCAGATGAAGAGGGACATGGGGAAAAATATATTCTTCATGTTATTGTTAAATAACTAGGCCATCCCTATTTGAGTCCAAAGTTCTTATTTCTGGGTTTTATGTGAGAAAATAACTCCTCTGTATTTGTAAACCAGGTTGACTTTGTTGTTTCTTTCAAACAAGAGCATTCTCAATTCTTACAGAACTTGCTTTGTGAGTGGGGCAATTTAAGATCCAATTCAATTCCATTAAAAATGTGAATTTGATTGCATAAAGGAATAAAAGGCAGAAAGAGAAGGCAGAAAAAAGCAAAACTTTTATCCTCAATATGTGAAAGTTGTCAATCCCTATTTTGTGGTAGCAATACAGTTAAAGCAAGGCCTTTTGAGGCATGGATTTAATCTTAGACTATATGTCCAAGAAGCTGTAGCATTAATCGTTTGGAAAGAAAAAATCAAGATATGGGAGTGTGTTCTATAAGAAACAAATAAGCATGGTCCAAAAGTGGCTTTTTGAAAACAGAATAAAGACATAAACATAATTTGCTAAGAGGGATTTAGTCCACACATGGCCTGAATCTCCCAGTGTTTGAAATTTCTATAAATGTCAAACCTACTAGGGCATAGCTGAGGAAGCTGACCTTTACACATTAAGCTGAAGTTAATAAAAGAGAGATAAGGAGGTGAATGATTTAGCAGAAGACAGAGTTGGAAATGATGAGAAGCCTTTCTGTCCTCCTCAAGCCTCTTTTCTTAATTATTTCTTAGCTGACAGTAGTTGTCCTTGTCAAGATATAAACAGAAGCATCCTAAAGATAACATGCATTTTATCACAGATCCCATATTTATCTAAAAATATTCTTTATTGTGTTATAGTTCTTTTTGATTAATTTTGATGTTTCTAAATGTTGTAAATATATACTTTATTTATCCTAGTTACTGAGTCATTTTTGTACTTCTTTGCATTTTTATCCCTGGCAAGCGTGTCACTCCCCTCACCCTCATCCTAACCCTCTGTCTCCTCACCTGAGCTCATTATTTATTTTTGGAGGGGGAGGGAGGTATCAGGGACTGAACCCAGGTGTGCTTTACCACTGAATCACCATCCTCAGAGCTTTATATTTTTTAAGTTGCTTAAGGCCTCACTAAGTTATTGAAGCTGACTTTAAACTTGTAATCCTCCTGCCTCAGCTCCCTGGATTGCAGATATGCACCATGCTGGCTAGTCGACGAGTTTTTGTTTTAATTGCTTGGAAGCAAACACAAGATATTTTAAAATGGAATGAGGTCTTTCATAATTCTGTTGAGCCTGTATGTCAATCAGCCTATGCATCTTTCTCAGTTTCATAAGTCAATAGGCTCTTTTCATTGATAGACTCAATTTGAGATGAAATTTTCTATTACTTTCACTTGATAATTTTCAAACACATCTGTATTCTTAGCCTGAAAATTCCCTCTGCTCTATGTTACTCTGACCATCATTTGTTTGGTTTAGGCAGCTCTGGGTAGGAGTGGTGCTGTTTCAGGTTGCCAGTATTTTGACAGCCATACATTTTATGATAACATGTCCTCTCTATTTTTTTAATTTATTCTAATTAGTTATACATGACAGCAGAATGCATTTTGATTCATTGTACAGAAATGCAGCACAACTTTTCATTTCTCTGGTTGTACACAACATATCCTCTCTAAATGGGTGTGAACTGATTGTTTGAAGGTGTGGAGGGAAAGTACTATTCAGTTGTGAATATTTGATACAATGAGCCACACCCTATCCTTAATGACATGAAGACAAGGATAAGTCCATGTAGCTCCTATTTTTTGACGGGCTCATGAGATAGTTATCAAAAATCCTTCAAGTTCATCAGGTTAAGGAACAAGAGAGACCAACACTATTGTTTTCCCACAGAGAGTTTAAAGAGAACTTTAAACTTACAAAATTATTAATCTCAAAGTTGAAATTGAAGGATAATTGTAAAATTAGAGATTTTACTACAAAGAATAAATAAATTAGATGGTGAGGTATTAGTTATTGAAGAGTTAATTAAAATAATTAGATCTCAAAATGCTATGCTTAGCTCATTCACCCCTCTCTCATTTTAACAGATTTGTTGAGTAGTAATGGTGAGCAATTTTTTAACATTGCTAAAGGAAATGTTATGTCTGCTTATACATGTCCTACCCATTTTTCAATGACCAGTTTAAATCTCTCCTTTCCCCACTATATCATTATAGACAGATGTGTTGGTCAGCTTTCCTTTGCTATTACAAAATTATTACTTGTGATAATAAACATTAAAATAGGAAAGTTTACTTTTGGAAGTCCAAGCCCATAGTAATTTGGCCCCATTGTTTGGGCACCTATGGCAAGGTATATTCAGGTGGAAGCATATGGTAGAGCAAGCTGCTTACCTTATGATGGTTAGGAAACAAAAACAGGAAGATAAAGCATCAGTGTCCCATAATCCATTTGGGTGACATGCCCCAATTCCTTAAAGATTCCAACTGGGTGTCAACTTTTAATGTTTCTACTATCTTCCCAATAATACCTGTTAGGACCAAATCTTTAACACATGGGCCTTCACGGACCATTCTAGATTCAAAGTATAGCAATGATTTAGAAAAATGTGAAACTTTGAGGAGTCAAATTAGATAGACTAATTGCTCTCTGTGACACAAAATCAAAAAAAGTGAACATATTTGACCTTCTTATGTATATCCTGAGTGATAAGATGTAAGATCTAAAACCTGAGTCCAAATTTAAATTCTAGATTTTTGAAACAGATCCATTTTTTTTTTTGCATTTTATCTACTTTATCCATTGATATTCAAGTCTGCCCCTTGGAATAGCAGCATAAAATGACCCATCATATAGCAATAAGGCAAATAGTAGGGACCTGAAGTCATGTGCTGGCTTATTTTGTCTACAAAAAGTAAACCGTTATTTCTTCTGGCAGATTATCTGATCCAGTAGTAAATGAAAACTGTGTGCCTGAAATCCAAATAAGTTTCCCAAAAATCAGTCATGGAAGTTGGTTGGAAACTTGCTCATCAGCATTCAGTGGATTTGCCTTAAGATGAAAGCTTACCTTCCATGTAGAGGTAATAATAAGAAACTTACAAGAGACCAAAGGCTTCTATCATTTACACATACCCAACTCTCGTTGACTTCAATCAACTTCACCCTCTCAGCAGGAAGAATTTGGCTGTAGGGTAGAAATTTGAATTTCATTAATAGTATTAGAAGGAGATCAAGGCTTTTATAATGAATTTAATATCTTGGACATGGGAGGAATTAACGATCACAGGAGAGTATTAAAATTTGCCATTGGCTTATAGAATGTAATATTTTCTGAAGATACAAAGTTTTAAAGCAAGTGAAGATAGGTAGATGACATAGATAAATAAGTAGATCATTAGTAGATATGCAGTTGCTGGATTGCAAAAGCAAGTCACTCCAATTTTGTATAAGTGATTTCCATGTATAGGTAGAATACATGGACTGTACAAATGTCCAGTGCTAAGGAGTGTTCCTGATAAGTAAATTATGAGAATTGAATCTGTTAATTAAATTTGACCCCTCACACACCATTTACACTTGGTTTCTCTCCCTCCTACATCCCATCTTAATCTTTAAGGAGAATGAATAATGATGAAGACATCAATGATAACGAGTTTTGAGTGCTCACTAATAGACTAGCAATGTATCAATTTCACATGCATTATTTCACTAATTCTTACTACAACTTCTTGTGGCAGATAATATCATTATTATATTTCATTAGTAAAGAAACCACAGCCTGAAGAAGTTAAGCAATTTTTCCAGGTCACTCACATAAAAGGAGGGAATACAAGGAATCAAAGTTTGGTATGCCTGAAATTAAAATTATGAAAATGATTCTGTCAGTCAGCCTTTTGACACTGTGAACAAAATACCTGACAAGAACTTAGGAGAGGGAAAGTTTATTTTGGGTTCATAGTTCCAAAGGATACCACCCACTCCGTCCATTCAAATTAAGATGGACTTATTAAGATGCAGCTCTCATAATCTAATCATTTCAATTCTTGCATTAACACAGGGGGTTTGTGGGGCTTTCATAACAATCTTGCCTTGTCTGCCAAAATCTCATATCCATTTCACAGTGCAAAATGTATTTAGTCTACTTATAAGAGTCCCAATAGTCTTTGCAGTTCCAACATTTCCCTAATGCCAAATTCAAATCTCCTCTGAGACTTACGACAAACTCTTGACTATGAGACTCTGTAAAGATCAAAAAAGATATATATATATATATATATATATATATATATATATATATATATATATATATCCAATATATAATGGCACAGAGGAAACATTTTCATTCTAAAGCGGAAGAATAGGAATATAGGAAAAAGAGATGGAACCAAAGCAAGACCAAAGCCCAGCAGAACAAACAATTCCTGTAGCTCCACATCCATAATTTGGGACAAATAGTGTCAAGAGGTGATCTCCAAAGGGCTTTTAGTAGCCCTGTCCCTATGACCTCGCTGATTTCAGACTACATGACCTCTCTATTAATCTTCCTCTGTCTGCAGCCATCCATTTTCTCCTGCCAAACCTCGACTCGTCCAATGATGCATACCCAACTCATAAAGAAGCAGTAGAATTCCTCTGGAGTTTCTTAAAATCAAACCCTGTGGCCTGGGGCCAAATTAAAAATCATAGGATCATTAATGATAAAGGCATAGCTTTGTAAAAGAAATTATGTATAATAATATTGGGTTATTTGAAAACACTTGGGTTGGTGAAATCACACATCTGCCATCAAGGAAGTTTAACTACTTGGATAGGAAAGCAGATCTGGGAGTGCCAACACTTAAAGTTTTGCAGATTCAATACTTCATCCCTTCCTTCAAAGTTCCATTCTTCTTGACTTCAGATAATTAAGGAAACAGTTAAGCTTCACACCCCATAAAGCAAAGAAAACAATTTTCACCAATACATGATAAGAGATTTTCCTAAATGTATTACTTTTAAGATTTGATAGACCATTGGGATGAGAGGTCAAGAAGCTATGGGACCTTCTAAGGGTTTAGATAATCATGTCACAGATATAACATGGAAGAATATATAAAAAAATAAAAAAAGAAATCTGAGTAAGAAAACTTCTGTCAGCCTAAAAAACAGGATGACATTTAGCTGTGAAACCTGACATCTGATTCAGATTTTTTGATTAAGATAGAATAAATTTTTTAAAAAGATGCAATGAAATGAGAGATATAATATATTCTCTTCAAATTTTATTTTCTAGATGTAAGCACACGACAATAATTTTTTTCCTACAGTTTTCTCAGCCATTTTCTAAGTAGTCTTAGATCACATCCCAATGGCCAATTCCTGATTCTCTAAGGACCTCTCAATAAGAGTCACTGAGACCTCTGATTTTTAACACACGTAACAGGCTTTCTTACCTGTGCTAAAGATAAAGGAGTGTATCAGATTGCAAGCTGGCAGTAATCCAAACACTTAAGTTTGTCTTCATTTCAGAGCCTAGCATTTTCTCTTGTGAACTGGACCTTGGTTCTGTGCTCTTATACTAGTTCTTCACTACACTCATCCTGACAATGGTCTACCATGTTTATCTGAAGACAGGCCAGTAGCTGCTATTCTTCTGCCAAGAAAAAAAAAAAAAAAAAAAAAGGCCTCCTAGAAGCATTCATAATAAAAAAGAATGTATACATAGGAATTGCATAACCCCACTACAAGGAACATATGCAATAGTATTTCACTCTTATTTTTCTTTGAACTTACCCAGCATCTTTTCTACCCTTTAGTTATCTAACATATCATTATACATTTTCTTGTTACTTAATTTTTTAAATTACCACTTCCATTCTCAAGCATACTGAATTACAATCTAATATCTTTTTTACACACACACACAAATATTTCCTATTATATCATATTGGAATGATATTTTCTTTCTCTTTATAACAAGAAAGAAAGATTCTGTGAAGTAACTTTGATAATTGATGAATTCCATTTTCTTCAAATGATGGTAAACGTGAGGGCTGGGAAGGTCTCCTATGTTTACCATTTTATTGTTAAGGCAAGCATGTATCTGGAACATAATTGTCTGTAAATAAATATTGCTGCATGAATAGATGACTTTAGTCTTGCCCCCCCCAAGCCTTTCTATTTCCCAGACTATGTCTTTTTGGATGTCTATACTTATTTGAACCAAATATACATTTATCTTCTCTTTGAATGGTCATTCTTTGAGGCCAACACTAAGCTTAGATGTCTTCCAAGACTTTTTCATGCTTTGTCCTGTCACTTAAATTTTTTTGTCTTTTGCTATAGCCCATACATGACTATGACAGACTATGCCTCAGGCTTGTCATACAATAGATACTAACATTTCTGTTTTGATTTCCTTCATAGCCCCTTACATTGATAAAATACCTACCATGTACTTCATTTAGCTACCAGTATTTTTTTCCATAATAAGGCTGTAACTGGCTTTCCTCTATGACCTTGATCTATTACTTGGCTTCCCTAGAGATGAACAGACATCTTTGATTTTTTTTCCTGGCATTGCTTATTTCAATCTGATAGACATACTTCTTTATTTTGGTAATATGTAGGTTTGGAATTAGATTACTTTATAATTCTGGTTAAGCAACTTACTAGTAGTCTGGTGTTAGAAAACTTCTCCATGTTTTCTGATTCTCTATCTGCTAATAAGAATTGCTATCATATCAGTTGGATGATTTATTTTTAATCCAACATATTCAAAAAAGTATATTAAATATAATTATAAATTAAATATATGTAAAATACCCACAATTTTACCCACTTTTATTTCTACTACTATTATTTATTCTTTTGCTGACTTGTTTAAATCTTCATCAGACAATAATCTGGTATCTCTGTCTCTAGTCTTGGGCCACATAGCCTTGTTCTCCACACTGCTACTGGCATCATTCTTCTGAATCCCAGATCACAGCATATGTTCTTATCCTGCTTAAATCCTCTTGGATGAACCGTTTCCTCTCTGTGAGACTTGTAAGGCTGTAAGAAATCAAGGACTTATCTCCCTTTATATTTGTCTCTGGCTTCTCTCTTCCTCATAGCCTTCACTCCAGCCATTTAAAATACTTACATGCCTCTAAACGTGTGATTAGAAATCATATTTTCATGACTCTATGTCTCTATCTCTGCTATTTCTTCTTGGAAAGTTTTTTCATGTTTCCTTCACTAGGTAAACTTCAATAGGTTCTGATCCTCTATGGAACTAAACTTGACCTTCCCAAGAATTGTGGGAAGAAGAGCTCTTTTTGCCACCATTGAATGTCACATATGCCTGTATTAGTGCACTTGTGCATTATGTAGTGTCTACATGCTTTCATAGATGTGTGTTCTACTAGACAATAAGTGATTCTTTTCTGTTAAAAATGGCATATTGTGCTAGAGAGATACAATGGTAACTCTGACCTGGTGATAAGTCCCAAACAGTTCACAATATGAAGGGGAAAGACATGTAAACAAAAACTTTTATCTCAGTATGTTCAAGTAAAAGATAACAACATGTTCTTTTTGATTTCTAATAAATGAACATGTCTTCCATCTAAGAAGATTGAAAATGGTCTCAGTAATACAATGACTCTTGAGCTCCGCGTTAAAAAGGAATTAGAACCTGGCACAGTGGTGCATGCCTGTAATCCCAGCACTTTGGGAGGCTCAGACAGGAGAATCACAAGTTCAAAGCCAGCCTCAGCAATGACGGGGAGCTAAGAAACTCAGTGAGACCCTGTCTCTACATAAAACACAAAATAGGGCTCGGGATGTGGCTGAGTGGTTCAGTGCCCCTGAGTTCAATCCCTGGTACCAAAACAAAACAAAACAAACAAAAAAGAGGAATTAGAATTCACCAGGCAAAAAGGAGAAGATAGTAAAGTAAGGGTTGTAAGTTTGAAAGAAATACCATCATGGTTAAAAGTATAGAAGGAGGACATTGTATAAATAGAGAAGTGCAAAAATAAATGAATAAAATTAGAGCAATCATGTAGCATGTTTCAAGGAGAATGACAGAGATTGGGGAAAGGATAGTCAGATGCTGAGTTATGAAGATATTGCTATGTCTGAGAATCAATGTTATTCTTTAAGTGATAGCTAACCATTGAATAAATTAATCAGTGGAGAATATAATAATATAGTACAATTGTCAAATGTCATTGTTGTAGTCATCCTTTCCATCACTGAGACCAAAAGATCCTACAAAAATAATTTCAGAGGAGGAAAAGTTTATTTGAGGGCTCACAATTTTGGAGTCAGTATATGACTAGCTCCATTACTAAACATCATGGTAGAAGAAAGTAGCTCAGGACATAGCCACCAGGAAGCAGAGAGAGAACATCTCCTCCAACCAAGGACAAATATATACCCCAAAGGCACACCCCAATGACCCACCTCCTCCAACCACATCCTATCTGCCTAAAGTTACCTCCCAGTTAATCTCTATCAGTGGATTAATGCACTTCTTATGTTAAGACTCTTCTATCCCAGTCATTTCACCTCTAAACTTTCTTTCATGGTCTTACATATGAGCTTTTGGGAGACATGATATCTAAACTATAGCAGTCATTATAAAATAACCAATTAAGAAGCTAAAGTAATATTGTAGATGGCCTATGATGAGGACCCATAAACACATTAACACAATGGGAATGGGGGTAAAATTGCATAAATGAAACCAAAATATGTAATAAATAGAAGATGCATGATACACTGACTTTTTTGGGGATCAGGAGGTGGTTACTGGTGATTGAACTCAGACACTCAACCACTGAGCCACATCCTCAGCCCTATTTTTTATTTTATTTAGAGACAGGGTCTCCCTGAGTCACTTAGTGCCTCACTGTTGCTAAGGATGGCTTTGAATTGGCAATCCTCCTGTCTCAACAATGACTCTTGAAATTAAGTGTTACCAAAGAGAGAATTATCTAGTAAGGCTCGAATTTCTTGATTGTATGAATAAATAGGACAATATAGGAAGAGAAATGGATTTATTAAATAGGATAAAAAAGAAAATTTGGTAATATAATGAATTATGATACCTGATAATCTAGACTTCTGTAGTAGGCAGCTGGATAGGAAGCTGTAGAGCAAGGAAGGCAGGTCTGGTCTAGAGATAGTGATTGGCTAATCTTGAGTACAGTATAGTAATTTTAGAAATCTGAGTTAATTCAATCAGTTACAAAATAGGAACTCAAGGAAAATTTTTCAAAAAACCTAAACATTTAAGAAATGAGTAGAATATATTCATGCAAAACCATAAAAGTGCTGTCACAACAACAGAAAATAATGCAACTAAGGAAAAATCAAAGGAACAGAGAGTTTAAAGAAGGATGACATAATCAAAAATACAAAAGTGTAGATAAGGTAAACAAAAAATGGTTGAAGGTATCCCTTGTACTTGGCAAATAAGATATCCTTGAAGACTACAGTCAGTAGAATTTAATAAAGAGAAAATTGATTGCATCAGCTATGGAGGAGATGGAGATGAGAAATAGGGGAGGTAAATATAGACTAGCATTTTCCAAGATCTTTGATGCAGAGAAATAGTAACTGGAAGATACATATAGTAAAAGAAAATGATTAGTTTTGTTTATTTGCTCTTTTTTTTTTTTTTTTTTTGATAGAAGCATTCAAGTAAGTTTACCCACTATCAGAGGCAGGTGGTAAAGAAAATAAAATTTAAAGAAGAGGTTTGTCATAATTATTAATATTAAATTTAGTTTACTGTTTTAAATGTACTAAATGTAGAGTTGATTTAAGGAAGTTCTTCTCAAAAAGTTAACAGAGCCAAGCATGGAGCACGCCTATAATCCCAGCACTTAGAGAGGCTGAGACAGGAGAATTGTGATTTCAAAATCAGCCTCAGCAATGGCGAGGTGCTAAGCAATTCAGTGAGACACTGTCTTTAAGTAAAATACAAAATGGGGATTGGGATGTGGCCCAGTGGTCAAGTATCCCTGAGTTCAATCCCGGGTACCAAAAAAAAAAGGCTACCAGAATATTTCTTTCACTCTTTTATATGTAAATAGCCCATGTAGAGAAGAAAGGAAATTTAAAAACAAGCTTGCTCAATCCTTTTCATTCAGATGTATTCTAATGTCTTTTTCTATCTTTATTTCTACTCTGATGTTTACCTTCTTCACCACAGGAGTAGTTTTTCTTTGTTCTCCGGGTCTTTTCTCATCATCTTTTAGCCTAAGAATTCATGTTTTGCTCTCATATATGTTTATGAGACTATGGTGCTCATGGGAAATGCATTTCTGCTGATGTGATACTGTTAGAATGACTGGGTTCATGACTGCTTGATGTGACTGATGTTTACCTCAGATGCCTGTATAGTTTGGGTGGTGTCATCAGTGTTTCATCTCAAAGAACAAACTAAGGAAATTATGCACAAAATTTAGCAAGCATCAGAATCAACTGCAGAAAATTCTAATTTCTGGGCTCTAGCCTTAGAGTTAGAAATTCTGATTCAGGTAGTCTGAGGGGGACCGTAATTATGATGTTGCTAGTCACCAACCACACAGTGAGCACCTCTGACTGGGATTATCAGGTTCCTAGATGGTTCCCAATTTCCCACTGCTCAACTTCTGATTTTTTTTTTAACTTCATGATGGTGTAAAAGTGAAATACATTTTGTAGAAATCATACTTCTATTTTTGAATTTTCATTTTTTCTCAGGTTTGCAAGGTGTGGTAGGAAGCTCTCTAGAAATATGTGGCATCTCAGTCAGCCACATTATCGTGAAGGTAAACAACCATACTTAATGTCTGAGTTGCTAAGCAATGACATTTGACATTTGATAGGTTAGGTGTAATGAGTATATGTTTGACTTACAATATCTTCAACTTACAATGGGTTTATCAGGGCTTAACCCTGTCATAAGTAAAGGAACGTCTATACAGCTATATGTGGGTGACATTTCAATCCTTCTGAAAAACAGCTGTTTACTCCAAATATAATCATCACTTTTATAAAGAGAAAAGAAATAATACAAGTCATAGACTATTTTCCTTTCAAGAGCATGACTTTTTGAATGGATAGAATTCATTCAATAACCTTAAACAGAAACTCTAAGGTCTGAATGTGTTTCCATGGCTCAAGATATATAGCCCCTCCATGATATTTCAGATTAGTGTCCGGGAAAGTTTATGGCAATTTGGAAACATTCAAACATTTAACAATTGTAGAAAATTTAAAGTTAATAGAAGCCCATTTTAGAAGTGTCCGAGAAAATATCAGAAAATAATATATGTTTTTAAATGTGCATGTCTTGGAGTCTGCCAGCTTCTTGACAGCGATTTAACTTACATAAGTGCCTTTTCTTTCTGGGCTATTGTGCTTCACATTTAAGTACACTAGCATTAGTCACTAAGTACCTTTTACTGCAACAAAGAAGCTAAGGAACATTTGTGAGGTGTCAAAACAGCTTTCCCATCATGAGTAGAGCTGCAGCCATTAGGTAATTACATGTTCCCTGAGAAAATAAAGTGCTTGGAATATAACCCATCTTAAACTGTCTTGGCAGCAAGACACTGGACAGTACTTAGGAAAACAGACCTATGCATTAGCTAGATGTGGAAACTTGGTAAGAAACAGTAGACAACAGTCAGGTCTCTGATGCAGATATTTGAAAAGTTTTATCATAAAATTCTTTGTTTCCATTTTTGAGGTAAAACCTAAACCAGCCTCACATTTAAGTGTTTAGATGTGAAGGACCACACACCACCTTGCTCTTTCCTAACCCAGCAGTCCTGACTTCTACAGCACTCTTCCTCTTTTTCAGGTCATAACTTGGACCAAATTACATAACCTTCCAATGCTTTGTTTTCTCACCCGAAAAGTAGAATAAAACACCTGTGTCATATAGCTATGATAAAGATTGCTAGCTAGCCCGGCACGGTGGTGCAAGCCTGTAATCCCTACTCTTTGGGAGGCTGAGACAGGAGGATTATGAGTTCAAAGCCAGCCTCAGCAATGACGAGGTGCTAAGCAACTCAGTGAGACCCTGTCTCTAAATAAAATACGAAATGGAGCTGGGGATGTGGCTCAGAGGTCAAGTACCCCTAAATTCAATCTCCAGTATGAAAAAAAAAAAGATTGCTAGCTAATATATGTCCACCTATTATATTTCTGACTAATCCCACATTTCTGTCAAATTATCCAGGAGAATAAAATTTTGAAAAGGATATAGGAAACATCATTTGGCTGAGAAGTCAAAACATTTACCTCAAAACAGCAAATACTAGCTGTAATAATAAAGAATTTATCTGGACTTTGTTCCTGTAATGGCACTTCTGAAATCCTCAGGGTATCTCAAGTGGCAGGAGTGTCATTCTTATGCTAATATAGTGACTGGTTGGAGACTCCTAAATAGCTTCAGGATTAGGACTGATCACCAGAAAGATCAAGTTTGAAACTTCAAGCCAGCCCAATGTCCTGAGGGTAGAGGGAAAAGAAGATCATGCTAACTCAGGAGGCTAGTGATTTAATCAATCAATCATGCAAGAAAACCCCAATAAAACTGTGAATATTGGAGTTTATGGTCTGGCAGGTGAACATATTGATGTGTTGGGAAGATAACAAATCTTGATTCCAGCAGGAGAGGGCACAGACCACTTTCTGTGTCTCTGTTTGGCTGGTCTCCAGATTTGTATCTTTTAAATAAAACTATAGTTGTAAGTCTAGTGCTTTCCTGAGTTCAGCGAGTTGTTCTAATGGATTAGTAAATCTGAGGTGTTCTTGGGAAACACCAAATCTACAGTCAGTTGATTGGAACTGTAGGTGGCTGAAGACCCCTGAAGTGTAGCTAATATTGAAGTAACTATTAAAGTTTGTGCTAACTCTGGGTGGTTACTGCACAAACTGAATTTCAGTGCACCAAATTGGGGTGGAAAGAGAATATAATATTCTCAAATCAAAACTTTTTTTTTTGCGTCAGTATAAAATATTGGTTTAGATGTTGAATTTCATCTGCATGTGCAAAACGTATCTAATGTCAAAGGACTCTTGTCCTCACCTGCTTTAGGTTGAGCTCAAAATACCTGTTCTTGACCTTTCAAGAAAATATTATCACAACTTATATCTTCTGTTTGTTACCAAAAAAAACATCTTTCCCAGGAGTAATTGGAGAGCTGGGAAGAAGGTGGATGTATCCTGAAATTCTACCTCATCTATTTCAGTCTCCACTTTTAGTACTTTTAAACTTTTCAGTTCACCGTTTGGTCAGTCTACCACTGTCTTGCTTCTCCAATTCCTGATTTTTCTCTCATAGTTATTTACATCTCAGTTCTACCTGGTTTTATTTGTCAAATCCATCTCACCAAAATTCAGCTCTCTGACTGAATGGTTTTTTCAGAAAGGCTGATGAGTTAACTTATTTCTTCACTCATTTATAAAATTTATAGCAATTCAAATTAGATTATATGATTTGAACAGCTTTTGCGATTTCTAAGATGCTTCAGCTGTCTGTCATGAATGAGATATGTCATTAACACAGATCAAATATGCTTGTGTTCGTGTTTTACCACAATGTTGGAATTCATTGAATAACAATGAATTCACAGAGTACACCACTTTAATTGGTGGCAGTTCTCTGAATACTTGTTGGTCACCTGGTAGTCATAATCTGGGCAAACACAACTTATTTTATTTCAATTTTTGGGGGGAGGGGCTTTTTTCCTCTTTATATTTTTTTGTTATTTTTTAGATGTAGAGGACACTAGAGTGTATTTTGAGATATTATACAAATGTGAAGTATAACTCATTCTAATTTGTATCCCATTCATATGGTTGAACATGATGTGGAGTTATACTGGTGTTGTATTCATATATAAACATATAGGAAAGTTATGTCTGATTCATTCTACTGTCTTTTCTATTCTCATCCATGCTCCATTCCCTTCATTCCCCTTTTGTCTAATCCAATGAACTTCTATTCTTCCCTCTTCCACTTATTGTGTGTTACCATCCACATATCAGAGAAAACATTCAGGCTTTGGTTTTTTGGGATTGGCTTATTTCACTTAGCATGATATTCTCGATCTCTATCCATTTACCAGCAAATGCCATGATTTCATTTTTCTTTAATATTCCATTGTGTATATATACCACATGTATTAGGGTTCTCAAGAGAAAGAGAATCAATAGGAAGTATGATTATAAAAAGGGGATTTGTTAGATTAGCTTACACAACTAAAAGCTGAATAGTCCACAATGGCCATCTGAGAGCTGGAGGAACCAGTAGCTGCGCAGTCCAAGAGGCTGAAGCCTCAGAACAAGAGGGATCAATGATGCTACCCCAGTTCAAGACTGAAGGCTTCTGGAAACTCCCTGGAAGATCACAGGCAGAACTGGCTTTGTAAGAGTGAAGGAGCAAGAGTCTAATATCTTCAGGCAATCACATCAGCAATCAAGTTTCCATTCAAGAATCAAGCTTGCATCTGCTTCTGCTTCCTTATTCTTCCAACATTTATTCCATCCAAGCCACCATCCTACTGGACTGTGTTGTCCATGATTAGGGAGGGTCACCACTTCAGCTTGCTCTCCTACATGCCGATATTCCTAGACACACCCTCATTGACACACCCCAAAATCTCTTAATCTTCAGCATATATTAATCCAATCAAATTGACAATTCAAATTGACCTTTACACCACATTTTCTTTATCCATTCATCTGTGGAAGAGCACCTAGTTTGGTTCTATGGCTTACTAATTGTGAATTGAGATGCTTGAGATTCCACATTTCTGTAATATGCTGATTTTAAGCCTTTTGGGTATATACAAAAGAGTAGGATAACTACTTTTAAGCCTTTTGGGTATATACAAAGGAGTAGGATAATCAATCAAATGTTGATTCCATTCCAAGTTTTCTGAGGAATCTTCATACTGCTTTCCATAATGGTTGCACTAGTTTGCAGTCCCACCAGCAATGTATAAATGTACCTTTTCCCCCATATCCTCTCTAACATTTATTGTTGCTTTTATTCTTGAAAATTGCCATTCTGAATGGAGTGAGATAGAATCTAATTGTAGTTTTAATTTGCATTTCTCTAATTTCTAGAGATGTTGAAGATTTTCGCGTGTATTTGTTGACCACTTGTATTTCTTCCTCTTTATTTCAAACTTAATTTCTACTATCTGTAATACTTAAGTTGCACACACACACACACATATTCATTGTAATGTATTTTATATATCACAAAAAATCTAAGAAATGGTGAACGCAGACACAGGGGTTCAGGAAGCTGAACTGAAAGCAAAGAGACAAAGACCAGATGCAAATAGTCACTATAGGAGGTGGTCAGATAAGATTAAGAACCAGCCTAAGAACTTGCTCAGGGTGCAGAGCTATCAAATTTAGAAAATTATTTTAGACCAAGGTCCAGATGGACTATAGTTTCAGTGGGTCACCTTAGAGTATCAGTTTGGGATGAGAGCTTGAAATAGGCCCTGAATGGTCATCCTGGGCAGGAAAAACTGTGCCCCTCTGAAGCCTAAGGACAGAGATTCAAAGTTCATCCCTGTGGCGATTTTACTGAGCAAGACTTCTAATGAATGACCAGGTGACAAAGTCAGGATACCACTGTGTTCAGTCTCAGGGTGCTCCTGTTTTTATGGGCCTCCAGTGAAGGGATTGCTTCATTTGTTAGTCGGTTGTGTTCCATAAAATTATGAACCTGGTTTTACTGATATGAATTTGATTCATCCATATATCCATGTGCTTCTGAATTCTCCAGTGGTTATTTTTATTAGCACAATTAATTTAATTATCAATTTGTGCTTATGGTTGTATTAGGCAAATGGTCATTGTTTACTTGTACAAACAAGTTGTAGAGTCATTCTATAAAGAGATAGATGAGGATAGTGGGATCACAAATTTAAGAGAATAATTCTATAAAATGAGTCTATTATGTTGACACCCCTCACCACACACACCCAGGATTTCTTTACCAAAAACAAACTGCCTGCAGCCTCACCTGGCCTAGGTAGGGGTGAAGATCTGGTATCTGTGTAGATAATGAATGATGGTATTTGAGAGAAAATGGTGACTGCTATCAAACAAAGAACACTGGGTTGTTAACCTCTGTGATCTTGCTTCTGGGTGCTCTAGGTTGCTTAACCCCTGTGTCCCTGCTCCCAGGCAGGTACATGGAGAAGAAAGGGAAGGCAATAATTTAAAGGGGAGCTCTGGGGTCTGTAAAAGAACAAGACATACCTCTCTCCTACAGACACCTATCTCTAGGACCTCTTCTCTTTGAATAATTCTATCACTTTCTTTTTTTTCTTTCTTTATTTCTTTTT
>PVHX01024664.1:0-23621 GCA_004024805.1 Geosciurus inauris | reverse complement strand
CCAACTCAGGCCCACCCCGCAGTGTTTTCTCTGCATGCACAGCTCTTCCAGTTCCCAGCCCATCTGCCTACTTAACTCTCTCTTTCCCTTCGTATCTCAGTTTAAACATCACGAGCTTCCTCGGGAGCCTTCTTCAACTTCCCCCACTCCATCCTAGGTCAGAGCTAACTATTCCTTGAACTTACAGCTCCAAGAAATCGTTAGTATTCCTTTCACAGCAATAATCACAGTACAATATAAGGTTGAAAACGAAGGATGTGAGTTGGTCTGCCTGGTTGGCATCCCAGATTTTCCAAATAGTAGCTGTATGATATAATACAAATTATATCACCTCTTTGAACATCACTTTTGTCATCTGGAAAACAGGAATACTGATAGCTCCTACTTGTGTTGATTTTAAGATCAACATAATCCTTGAATCCCTGAAACATAGTTAAATGTCTTGTTCATTAAATGTTAGTTACCACCACCACCATGATCATTGTGATGTAATTATGTATTTAAGTATTTGAGTAATTAATGTTTTCATTTCTACCAGAATGAAATCTCTACTAGAGAAAGAATGAGGGCTTACTCTAGTAGGGTCATGTGACTAGCATACATAAGAGTTCAATTAATAGTTGAATAATCCAAGCATGGCGGTGCATGCCTGTAATCCCAGCAGCTCAGGGAGCTGAGGCAGGAGGATCACAAGTTCAAAGCCAGCCTCAGCAAAAGCAAGGTGCTAAGCAACTCAGTGAGAGCCTGTCTCTAAATAAAATACAAAATAGGGCTGGGGATGTGGCTCAGTGGTTGAGTGCCCCTGAGTTCAATCCCCAGTACCAAAAAAAAAAAAAAAAAAAGTTGAAATAAATGGATTTACATTCTTCAGTGTAAGATGGATTATCTTATAATGTCCCTTTGCTGGAATGTATTTGGCCACACAGAGTCTGGTCTCCTGTGTTGGATATTGCAGACCTGACTTAGAGTGAAACTTAGAGTAATGGTTGTTTTAATGTGCTCTGGCTACTATAACGAAATTCCATAGCCTGGGTGCCTTGCAAGCAACAGAAATTTTTTTCCAACAGTTCTGGAGGCTGGGGACTGCAGTCTGCACCTGTAGACTCAGTGTCTGGTGAGAACCTCTTCCTCAGAGACAGCCATCTTCTCAGTTTGACTTGAGGTGGCAGCACGGCTGTGGGATCTCGCTTGGGCCTCTTTTATAAGGTCACTAATCCCAATCATGGGGGTGTGTTCCCATGGCCCAATCACCATCCAAAGGTTCCACCTCCCAACACCATGCCCTTGCAGTGGGGGGAATGAGCTGATATGAATAAGCATCCAGAGCAGCTGCCCGGCTTTGTGTCTGCTGCTCTGTGTGTAGTTTCCACTCCCATCATTTGTCCCTCTTTGAATTCTTTTCAGTTCAGCTATCTTTTGCAATCAGAATAAACTATTCTGGTTTCATTCACAGTGCTCTCCTTCCACCTCCAATGGATGACCGTTTGGGTTTTAAAATGTCAATTCCAGGCAGGAGAGGCCAAAGGAGAGGGGATGTGCAGAGTGGAGAGAACAGTGCCATTGGCTGGGAGCAGATTAGAAGATTAGCTGAGAAACCGATTGAAACTGATGGAGCCACTTCCTCATGATGGACAATGTGATTCCAAGAGAGGAATGGTGCTCAGGAGCTCACTGGATTGCTCTGGGAATATGTTTTGAGGCTCTGACATGGGCAGGGCTCCTTCACACCCTGGGTGCTGCAATACTGCCCTGCTAGGGACATGGCCTTCCTTCTTCCTTCTGCACAGAACCAAGCAGAGCTCCAGCCCACTGAGAACAGCAGGATCTTCCAAGTAGCCCCTTTGCACACATGCTCCCCCAAGCGTCAACAACAGTGCTGAGCTCCATTCAGATTGCTACACACATGGCAGGGGAGGGTGGAGCAGAAGAAAAACAGTCCCTTGGCAGGGGGAAGGGGGCACCCCTTTGGGAACTGGGGAAATCAGTGAGGAGGCATGCTGAACCTGGGAGGGAACAAGGGAGATATAGGCTCATTCAAGTTGCATTCCGATTTCAGGGACTTGAGTTCCTTGGCATCTTACAGGTAAGATATTTTGCTGAATTCTTACAATAATGAGTGAGTGAGGTCTTTTTATTTCTATTTTAAAGATGAGGACACTGATTCCTAGAGAAGCTAATTGGATTGTCCAACTGGACACATATAAAGTTAAGAGGCAAAACCAAACCCAGATCTCCAAGGCCAAGACTGTTATCCCATCAGGTTAAGTCCGGGTCATAGACTAAAAGCAGCAAATTACAACTCAGAAGATTATAAGTCGATGCCCAAAAAATTGCAAGATGTGAATGCTACAACTAACTCTTGAAGGAGTATTCAGGAAGAGAATGCAAATACAGTAGAAGAAATCAAACAGCATGAGGTCATTTTTCAGAGAAACAGACAGACACATGTCGCAATAGTATCTGAAGACATCTAGCTTCTTCAGATGATAGCATAATGAGATTAGTATCAAGCTCTGAGTCACCAAGTAGAATTTAAATAAGTTTAGCCTCTTATCTTTTGGGTGCCAATAAAATTATAAGAAATTTAGAAAATATTTTTAACAATAAGTAAAGATTTGGAACTGGAATAGATACATTTATTCAATTAAATTTATTGAGTACCTAATATGTACAATGTGTAGGCAGGATTCTAGGCATTAGAGATGCAGGAGGAAGTAAAACAGATCAAGATCTCTGGCCTACTAGAACTTAAATTCTAGTGGACTAGAATTATCTATAAAATTTCTCTTAGGAGTCCAGTATAGCCGGGCGTGGTGACACACACCTGTAATCCCAGCAACTCAGCAGGCTGAGGCAAGAGGATCGTGAGTTCAAAGCTAGCCTCCACAAAAGCAAGGCACTAAGCAACTTAATGAGACCTTGTCTTTAAATAAAATACAAAATAGGGCTGGGGATGTGGCTCCATGGTTGAGTGCCCCTAAATTGAATCCTTGTTACTCCTCCCTAAAAAGGAGTCAGGTACATTGATTTCTTTGTACCATACACTTTCATTATCAGTCTGCAGTCATCCGAACACCCTTGTTTAAGTCTAAACTAAACCATTTAGAAATCCGTCCATGTGTCCTTCCCCTGCCTGTTGGACCACAAGTCACATCTTCAATACTTCAGCACTGCAGTGTTCAGCTCACCCCAATCTGAACTCAATCAATGTTGCTGTGCTAGGCTCCATGACAAGTTTTTTAAAAAAGAAAAAAAAAAAAAAAACAAAAAAACGGGCGAGGGGAGAGATCCTGTTCCACTAAGTTGAATCCAGGACTAGGAAATCCAGAGCCATTTGGATCAACAGAGAGGATCCCCTGGAGGGACCAGTGCCTAGACTCAGTCTCCCACTGACGTAGGCAAGTTACATAACTGCTCCTTCTCATTCTTTGGCACAATGGTGCTCTAGTTAAAGTGTCAGATGTTCACCCTTGGCTTTGCAGAGCTGTCTCTGCTACAGGATTGTACCTCCTGCGGCTCTCAGAGGAAATGTGGACTCTGGCTTAACATGGGGCCTATTCTTCCAGCTCCAGGGATCTCTCAGCTTGAAGTCAAGGTCTCACTTTCTTCCTCAGAGACTAGCCCCTTCCCCTTTCCAGCTGGCAGAGAAACAGACTGCCTCTGCCAGGTTTCGGAAACCAGTCATTTGATGGTGCAAGAAGTCAGACACGGCTGAAAGCTCTGGGAGGAGATGGGTCAGAGCCAGTGGGAGGAGAATGTCTTTGATCCAGTGTCAAATCCCACTACTGACTGCTCTAAATGAGGTTATCCAATGAAACCTTCTTACCTGACATTGGAAAGTCCACTTAGCCACTGCCTCTTAAAATTAAAGAAACCCTCCCTCAGCAAGAGAATGAACACAGTATGTGGACAGTTCCTTCCAGGCTGGATGATTTACTGAAGCAGATATGGGGGTGCAGGGAACAGGGGGGTGGAAGAAAGAGCCAGGAGACTAAGTAAGGACTCCTCAGCCTTATATCTGTAATGCTGCAAAGTACAATATCAATATTCCAAGTGCAGGAGGGAGCTTGCTCTTTGAGTAAGCTTTGAGCTTTTTAACAAAATTCAGTGAGAAGCTTTTAAAGCAAGATTCCCCCATGCCTTTCCCCACCCAGGGCCTGGGGAAGGACTTAGACTTATACAATGATCTGGAAAGAGCCCAAACCCAGTTGCACTTGGCTCTCCACTTCCAAGGAGATGTGAGCCATCTGTTTTTTATTATTTTGCTCTTATCACATCATGCTGTTCTCTTGGGGAAGCAGTCTCATTTCCAAGAAACCTGTTTTGCTTCTCCTCCCTTGCAGTCTTCCGGGCTCTTGCCTCTTCCCTCTGCCCAAGCCCTCCCTCATCATCTCACCCCTAACCCAATCTACTTCTACATCAGCACCCCCACCACCAATCTGGAAGTAAGCTGCAAAATGAGCCTAAGTAATACCAGATTTAGGAAATAAAAAGATTAGCGTTTAATCAGCAGAAGGCAAAATATTATCCCCCTGCCTTTGCCATTTCCAGGTTAATGCCTTCTTGCTTGTATCTGTAAAGAGACCACGGACCTCAGTCCGTTTTATGCTTCTGAGTTGGCAACTTGGTGGAAGTGCCCCAGAGTGTTTTTGGATAGGACTCCTTGTAACATTCCTGGTTGCCCAGTCTGAAAGGCAGAAAAAGTAAAACTGTGCTAGAGTCCAGCTGCCACCCTCCAACACCATCTCCCTCAGCACTCATGAGTGGTATGGAAGGTGAGCATTCTCCATTGTTCCAAAAGTTCCAAAAAACCTGAAGGTTCTTGGCCAATGAGGACCAGCTGCCAGCTGCCTCTCACTCTGGTGCCAATTAGCGGGATCAGGGAACCCCATGTGCCTCTCTATAAGTTCCTATCACTTGTACTTTCTCCTCTCTTTACTTACTTCTTTCTTTTTCCCTAACATTTTGCCCCCAAATACACACCTTTTTCTATTTTCTCCATCTTGCCTGGAGTCTCACTCATAATGACTGTGGTTGAAGGACTGTGGTTGAACCTCTCCCTCTTCCCCAATGTGATCAAACAACTCCAACCAGAGACCACTGAGGTCTCCTTGCCCCAAGGCTTCAGAGATCACCTCAATTCCAATAGCTCTTATGCCCCACCCGGAGGAAATCCCAAGTCTCCACATTGTCTATGAATTCTTCAAGAGGCAGATCATTTGAGTGAACACAGGTCCCAACACCTAATTCCCTAGTGACCTAAGTGTCTATCTTGCTAATTCTTTTTATATCAGCATCACCTGGATAAGAACCTGATCACTTCCTCAGTTTAAAAAAACAACTCTCAGCCAGGCATGGTGGCGCAAGCCTGTAATTCCAGCACTTTGGGAGGCTGAGACCGGAGAATCACGAGTTCAAAGCCAGCCTTAGCAACAGCGAGGTGCTAAGCAATTCATTGAGTTCTTTTATGAAGCAATCAAACCACACTTGAGATTTTTTCATGGACTCCATGACCTTCTGAGGCCCTAGCCTCTCCCCCTCTCAATAACCCTCTTCCTCATCTCTTCTCTTCACAACTTCTTCATAGGGAGTTTTTATAATCACAAAAGAGCCAGTTTTTGTAATCACAAAGCAGGTCCATCTTCCTTAGAAAGCTGTGGTAGAATTTTTCAATTTGTACTTTTTACCCTAAATTGACAAATTACAGTTGTATATATTTATAAGGCAAAATTTTATTTTAGAGTTTAATAAGAAAATATTTTAAACACTTAGAAAATCAGAGAAAATAATACCAATGGTATCACTTTAAGATTTAACAGATTTAAGTAAGATAAAACAGATGTTAAAATGTTGTCATTTTTGTTCCACGTCTCTCCCTCTCCTTCCCTCTCTCCCTTTTCCCCTTCCCTTTCCTCCTCCCCCTCCCCCTCTTCCTCTCAGAAACATTTTTTTTTTGGTACTGAGGATTGAAGGATTGGACCCAGGGGGCACTTTACCACTGAGCCGCATCCTCAGTCCTTTTTATTCTTTTGAGACAGGCCCTCGCTAAGTTGCTGAGAATGGCTTTGAACTTGAAATCCTCATGCCTCAGCCTCCCAAATCGCTGGGATTATAGGTGTGCACCACCACACCTGACTAAATAAAACTCTTCAGACAGCTAAAGCCCGGGCCCATCGCTTTCCTTCCCTTGTCCCTTCCTTAGGGTTGTCCTATCATCCCCATGCATGATTTTGCACTTTTGTTACATACAAAGATTTCCACAAACAATATACAGTATTGCTTGAGGTGTTTAAAAATACTTTTTAATTGGTGTGTTGTAGCAGATGCTAAGAATGAGCTTATAAACCTCAACAACACTGTCTTACTCTGATTCCTGTTTCTCACTATTTCAGCCCTGGACCCCATGACCCATCAATTGGAAGATACTTAACAAATACTCTGAATGAATTGCATAAGAAAATAATATCTACTAAGTCATCAATAATCCAAGGATGCCAAGTTAAGAAGTAATCCAAATATGCAGGTATTCTGTACACATCTTAGAATTTTTTTGGCCTAAAAATCTTCCACGACAACAAATAGCTCTTCTAGCATGGGGACCTTCTTTTCTAGAGGCTTCACAATCACAAATGCCTCCCTGAAGCAACTTCTATCCAAGGACACAATGTGTCTCCCTTCACGTGGCTCTCCACATGACCCTGATTTCAGTGGGCTCTCCTGAGATTTGCAATCCTAGCCCTTATCCTCTTTCCCAACACTGCTGACTTCATGGATGAGCACAACCTCTTCTACCACCCTGACTTCATCCCCTCAAATGTCAAAAAGGGGTACCTGACGTCACTATGTTGGGAGCAGCCAAAATTCGAGCTGTCACTTGGTTCAGCGGTGGAGTCCAATCCCTGAGGTATTATTTAACCTGCCAAATTGTGAAGGAGCAAATTAGAGATGCCAATGGTCTGAATTCCAGGCTGCAACTCACTATAGAAGAGAAACTCCACCCAGAATGACGGTGCCTGGAGTCACTACAAGCTTCCTCACTGCTCTGACCTTCGGTAGAGGGGTCACAGAATTTATCACCCAAACTCTAAAGCTTGAAAGTAAAAATGGTGCTATAAATAATTAGGCCAGGTTAACAGGCCACTCTTGACAAATCAGGACGTATGGTCATCCTAAATTAGTAATCCTGTGTAAAAGCCAAGCACAGTGTCCCTTCTTAGAAGGTGACTCAAGTGACATTCAGACCTTAAGGGAATGACATCCTCTCCCAGTATCAGTCTGATGATGCCTGAGTCCATTCTCTTACAGCAGCCTGTGAAGACCTAACCCTCATATAGTTAACTTTCAGCAGAGAGTAATTTACCATTTCTTTTTTCTTTCTCCAATGGAATGAAAACAGTGCCAATCCTTTCCTCATAGCCCTCTGACAATTTGCAGGGAAATGACAACATATGTCAGACCCATGTAAATCAGAAGAGAAAAACAATACCACCAGTGGATCAGCATTATAGCCCAATTGGCATGCGTGACGGTGTTTATTGGGAGACCATACAGCTCCAAGAATGGGAACATGGGCTTCAGGATTAGACAAACTTGGGTTTGAATTTCAGCCTTACCACCACTCTTCGAATGACCTTAGACAAGTTATTTCTCTAAACCTCAGTATATCCGTCTATAAAACAGAGGTAAGGATAATATCAATCACTTGAGTTAGACATTTTCAATAAGACAATGAATTTAAAGGCCCAGGGACAGATTTCAGTGATTTTAAGTGCCTAGCAAATATTTTCCATTGTTATTTATACTATTGAAATCTTCATTGTATTTTTTTGGGCATTAGCTCTTCCCACTCTCACATGCACACTCTCTGTCTGATCAAACTGGCTATATTTTTTACCAAAAAAATAAAAATGCTTTTTCTTTATCACCTCTGTGTTTTCGCTCCTGCTCTGCTTGCCACCTGGAATTCTTGTCTCTTCCCTCTCTATTTTTGTCTTCTTGGCTCAGCATGGCAGCATCTTACTCCTTTTATTTGTTTTAAATTTTTTATTTCTTTTTTTAACACAGTAGAATACATTTCAATTCACAGTACACATATGGAGCACAATTTTTCATTTCCCTGGTTGTACACAAGATAGAGTCACACCATTCGTATCTTCATACATGTACCTAAGGTAATAATGTTCATCTCATTCCACCATCTTCCCTACCCCCATGTCCCCTCCTATTCTCTCCCTCCCCTTTGCCCTATACAAAGTTCCTCCATTTCTCCTATACTCCCCACCCCACCCCCATTATAGATCAGGATCCACTAATCAGAGAAAACATTTGGCCTTTGGTGTTTAGGGGATTGTCTTACTTTACTTAGCATGATATTCTCCAACTCCATCCATTTACCTGCAAATGCCATGATTTTATCTCTTTTAATGCTGAGTAATATTCCATTGTGTATACATACCACAGTTTCTTAATCCATTTATCTATTGAAGGGCATCTAGGTTGGTTCCACAGTTTAGCAATTGTGAATTGTGCTGCTATAAACATTGAAGTGACTGAGTTACTGTAGTACACTATTTTTAAGTCTTTAGGGTATAGATCTAGCAGTGGGAGCATTTTATCCCTTTTCAAAGGCCTACTTCAACTGCTACACCCTCAAAGGAGTTTTCTAAAAGGCGAGTTTGCCATCCCTGAGTCTGTTGTTTTCTTATCATTTCTACTTTGCGTTTCTCAGGAGATTAGTATTTTCCTAATACAGTATAAATTCTTCAATGACACATTCTATGTCTGATCAAGATTACTCTTCCCCACAAAATATATTATATACTTGCAAAGGAGCTCAGGAAGTCTTTCTTGACCATTGTAAGGCTTAGAACACAGTGGTTACCAGCTGAACTCAAGTAAGACCTAGGATTCACTCATGACTTATTATCTAAAGCAAATTATTTAAAGTCTTCAAATCTTGATGTTCCCCTCCACAAAATGGACAAAAATGCAACACCAGCAGGATTGAGGACTGTTGTTCTATCTGGACTTGAACCACGATAAACATTAGAAGATAATGCCCTTCCACTGGATTTTTTAGTTTAGTCAATGTTGCAATCAATTTTGTTTATTTTCAGTGATTCACTTTTGGAAAGATACATATCTATTCCCATAATGGTTCTTTTTAATTATTATTTTCTTATCCAAATTACTTCCAATAAATGCAAGAAGCTTCTGTAGCAAAGACCTATCCTATCTCTTCTACTTGGGGGTCAAGTCTAACTCCCTGCAAGCTTTCCATTGCAACAGCAGCAGTGCTCACAAATTTTCATGTATTTTTCATTAGATGCAGTATGTTTTCATAAGATGGAGTATGGACATTAATCTCACCAGTGTGTTGGTTCTTGAGCTCAAGAACTCATAGGAATTTCCTTTTCTCTGGTACAATGTATGTTAAAACAGAAGTCTGATCTTAGCCATTTACAAATACCTCCCTTCTGGATCCACATGGAGTTAATCTTCTTTTTCTACCACTTGGTTTATTCCTTGTTTCCCTTGGGTACTTGCTCTTCACTTCTGAGTGACAAACCATCCATCCACATAGAACAGTGCAGTGTGGTGAGGAGGGTGGGCTTTGGAATAACAAAACCAGATACCATTTCTAGCTCTACCACCAACAGGCTAGGAATGTTGTACAACATATTTCCTCTTTCTGGTCTCTAATTTCTTCATCTATAAATGTGAATAACTAGTAAGAGTGCCTTCTGGTTATATGGAGAATTGAGCTGAGGTAGAAAGGCTGCCCTTCACATCACACACACACAGAGAAATACTAGAGACAATATAACAAAAAGTAAAAAATTTAAATACATAACCAAACTCATAAATAATAGAAGGAAAATTCCCAGGTCCAAGAAACAGAGTGGAAACTCAGAGACAGTGTAGGGAATGGTGAACAAAGTCAAATAAAACCCATATGGGTCAGAAATTGGCAGAGGCCTTCATGACAGTAGTCGTATTTCAGGACTCTGCCAGACAAGGTGCAGAACTTGAGTTCCCTACTTAGAACTGTTGACACAAAGTGCTATCAGACCGCAGAATTGATCTTGAAATACTCCTTCCATCAGACTGAATGAATAAGAAAGCTACCCACCACCAGCCAGGTGCCATGGGTAGAAATTTAGATCCATAAGAAATCTTGGACTCTAATTTAACATTTTCCACTTGGAAAAGCAAAGGAAGATAAGAATTTAGCACAAAAATTAATTCAATATTGGTAAAAATTCATTGGCCTCTAAAAGAAGCAAACTTAGATCACTCTGTAAGGGAGCTGATACACTGAGACTGGACTTTCCCCAAGAATGAGTCTAACACAGGAAACAATTTCCAAACCACCCAATAAGACATGAGAGGAGAAACTGGCAACAAATGGAAGAACTGGCCATAGAAAAAAGAGCTAAAATAATATGAAAATTATTTTAAAATAAATATTTTTAATATTAAAGCAAGAAGGAACATAAAGACAAGACATTATGAAAACATTTTAAGGAATTTTAAGAAAAATATTTCTTGAGAACCAAATAGAAATCTTGATAAGAAACACATAGTCTCTTATTTTTCCAAATGGATTTCATGCTTGCCTTTTCTATTTCTATAAAAAGGACTTTAGGATTTTAATTGGGATTGCATTGAATCTGTATAGTGCTTTGAGTAGTATGGCCATTTTAATTATATTGATTCTGCCTATCCAAGAGCATGGGAGTTCTTTCCATCTTCTAAGATCTTCAATTTCTTTCTTTAGTGTCTTGTAATTTTCGTTGTAGAGGTCTTTCACCACTCTTGTTAGATTGATTCCCAAGTATTTTATTTTTTTTGGAGGCTATTGTGAATGGAGTAGTTTTTCTAATTTCTCTTTCAGAGGAATCATTGCTAATGTATAGAAATGCATTTGATTTATGGATATTGATTTTATATCCTGCAACCTTGCTGAATTCATTTATCAGTTCTAGAAGTTTTCTGGTGGAATTATCCTCTAAGTATAGAATCATGTCATCTGCGAATAATGATAGTTTGAGTTCTTCTTTTCCTACTCGTATCCCTTTAATTTCTTTTGTCTGTCTAATTGCTCTGGCTAGAGTTTCAAGGACTATATTGAATAAGAGTGGTGAGAGAGGGCATCCCTGTCTTGTTCCAGTTTTTAAAGGGAATGCTTCCAATTTTTCTCCATTTAGGATGATGTTGGCCTTAGGCTTAGCATAGATTGCTTTAACAATGTTTAGGTATATTCCTACTATCCCTAGTTTTTCTAGCGTTTTGAACATGAAAGTGTGCTGTATTTTGTCAAATGCTTTCTCTGCATCAATCAATCATGTGATTCTTATCTTTAAGTCTATTGATGTGATGGATTACGTTTATTGATTTCCGTATGTTGAACCAACATTGTATCCCTGGAATGAACCCCACTTGATCATGGTGCACTAGTTTTTAAATTTGCTTTTGTATGCGATTTGCCAAAATTTTATTGAGAATTTTTGTATCTATATTCATCAGAGATATTGGTCTGAAATTTTCCTTTTTTTGACGTGTCTCTGTCTGGTTTTGGAATCAAGGTGATACTAGCCACATAGAATGAGTTTGGAAGGGTTCCTTCCCTTTCTATTTTGTGTAATAATTTGAGGAGTATTGGAGTTAGTTCTTCTTTGTAAGTCTTGTAGAACTCGGCTGAGAATCCATCTGATTCAGGGCTTTTCTTGGTTGGAAGGCTCTTGATGGCCTCTTCTATTTCCTTGCTTGTAATTGATCTGTTTAAGTCATGAATGTCTTCCTGGTTCAGTTTAGGTAGGTCATATATCTCTAGGAATTTGTCAATGTCTTCAGGGTTTTCTATTTTACTGGAATATAAGTTTTCAAAATAGTTTCTGATTATCCTCTGTATTTCAGCAGGGTTTGTTGTGATATTTCCTTTTTCATCACAAATGTTAGTAATTTGGGTTTTCTCTCTCCTTTTTGTTAGGGTGGCTAAAGGTTTGTCAATTTTGTTTATTTTTTTGAAGAACCAGCTTTCTGTTTTATCAATTTTTTGAATTGTTTCTTGTGTTTCAATTTCAGCGATTTCAGCCCTGATTTTAATTATTTCCTATATTCTACTTCTTTTGGTGTTACTTTGTTCTTCTTTTTCTAGGGCTTTGAGTTGTAGTGTCAAGTCATTGATTTGTTGACTTTTACATCTTTGAATATATGAGCTTAATGCAATGAACTTTCCTCTTAGCACTGCCTTCATAGTGTCCCAGAGATTTTGGTATGTTGTATCAGAGTTCTCATTTATAAAATTCATTTGGAAAAATAAGAGACTCAGAATAGCCAAAGCAATCCTGAGCAAGAAGAGTGAAGCAGGAGGCGTCACCATACCAGACCTTAAACTTTACTACAAAGCTATAGCAACAAAAACGGCATGGTACTGGCACCAAAATAGACATGTAGACCAATGGTACAGAATAGAAGACACAGAGAGTAATTCACAGAAATACAGCTATCTCATACTAAACAAAGGTGTCAAAAACATATATTGGAGAAAAGATAGCCTTTCAACAAGTGGTGCTGGGAAAACTGGAAATCCATTTGCAGCAAAATGAAACTAAACCCCTATCTCTCATCATGCACAAAACTCAACTCAAAGTGGATCAAAGACCTAGGAATTAGACCAGAGACCCTGTGTCTAATTGAGAAGAAAGTAGGTTCAAATCTTCATCACGTTGGATTAGGCCCTGAATTCCTTAACAAGACACCTATAGCACAAGAAATAAGAGCAAGAATCAATAAATGGGATGAACTTAAACTAAAAAGCTTCTTCTCAGCAAAAGAAACTATCAACGAGGTGAACAGAGCCTACATTCTGGGAGCAAATTTTTGACACACGCACATCAGATAGAGCACTGATCTCCAGGATCTATAAAGAACTCAAAAACCTTAACACCAAAAACCAAACAACCCAATCAATAAATGGGCTAAGGAGCTGAATAGAAACCTCTCAGAAGATATACAATCAATAAACAAATATTGAAGAAATGTTCAACATCTCTAGCCATTAGAGAAATGCAAATCAAAACTACCCTCAGATTTCATCTCACCCCAGTCAGAATGGCAGCTGTCCAAAATACCAGCAACAGTAAATGCTGGCGAGGATGTGGAGGAAAAGGTACACTTAAACATTGCTGGTTGGATTGCAAATTGGTGCAACCAATCTGGAAAGCAGTATGTAGATTCCTTAAAAAACTTGGAATGGAACCACCATTTGATCCAGCTATCCCACTCCTTGGCCTATACCCTAAAGATTTAAAAACAGCATACTATAGTAATGCAGCCACTTCAATGTTTATAGCAGCACAATTCACAATTGCAAAACTGTGGAAGCAACCTAGATGCCCTTCTATAAATGAATGGATAAAGAAACTGTGGTACATATACACAATGGAATATTATTCAGCAATAAAAGAGAATAAAATTATGGCATTTGCAGGTAAATGGATGGAATTGGAGAACATTATGCTAAGTAAAGTAAGCCAATCCCAAAAAAACAAATGCTGAATGTTCTCTCTGATTAGTGGATGTTGATACATAAGGGAGGTGGGAATGGGGAACATAGGAGAAATGGAGGAACTCTGGATGGGGCAATGGGGAGGAGGGGAGAGGGAAAAGGGAAGGGGTGTAGTAAAGATGGTTGAATGAGATGGTCATCACTACCCTAGTATGAAGACACAAATGGTGTGACTCTATCTGGTTTACAACCAGAGAAATGGAAACATTGAGTTCTATATATGTACTATGACTTGAAATGCATTTAAATAAATTAATTTAAAAAGAAAAAAATATTAATTCAAAAAAAAGAAACACATAGTCATTGAAATATGTACATACATACTTCATTTGTGAGTCAAAGGTAGGTTATTACTCATAGCTGAGGAAATAATTAAAGAATAAGAATGTGGTGCTGATGCTTGGATGTATCACAGGAGACAACCAAATGGAAAATATGAAAATATGAAAGACCAGAGAACTGGAGGGTAGCTTGAGATGGGCCCACAAGCGGCTAACGAAACACAAAAATTGACGGGGGAAAGGGAAGATAGAGATTGGATGGTAAGTTATTTAGAATTTAAGGACTGAAGTCCTCAGATTAAAGGACCATTGCTAGTCTTTATAAAAAAAAAAAACCTCTTAGATAGACTAATAGTATAGTAATTCTCTCAGATGTACTATAATCTGTTTTATAATGACAAAATGTGAAAATCAAATCATTTAGATCAAAACATCAAAATCTCCCAAAGAGAAAAGACAGATTATTCACAAAGAAATGACTGTGGCATAGAGAACTTTCTCTGTTAGTGATAACTGATGCCAGGAAACAAGAAAATGATATCTTCAAAGAGATAAGGAAAGTCTTTGCCCATCTAGATTTCTATACTCAACTAAATCCTCACGCAGGAATGAGGAAAAGTGAAGACATCTTCCACCTCAAAAAGACTGAGTTTCTGGGGCTGGGATTGTACCTCAGTGGTAAAGCACTTGCCTTGCATGCATGAGGCACTGGGTTCAATCCTCAGCACCACATAAAAATAAATAAATAAAGATGTTGTGGGCTGGGGCTGTAGCTCAGTGGCAGAGTGCTTGCTTAGCACTTATGAGGCACTAGGTTCAGTCCTTGGCACCACATAAAAATAAACAAATGAAATAAATGCAAAAAAAAAAAAAGATCTTGTGTCCGTCTACAACTATAACAATATTAAAAAAAAAAAAAGACTGAGTTTCTTATTCACAGATTCAGGTCAACTACTTCTAAAAAATATCATTCAGCTAAAAGAACCTTGAGCCCAGATGGAAAGATGGGGATTCAAGAAGAGCAAAGAAATTGGCAAACACCTCGTATTGATTATAAGAAGAAGAATATTAAGCAATTTGGGTGATGGTGGTTAAAACCAGTTGAAACTAAGGAACAAAAACATGGAAGTAGAGATGGGGGTGGGCGAGAGCTAAAAATATTTTAGGTATTATTCACAAAGAGATGAAAAGAGATCAATTAATTTTAGACTTTTGAATGCACATGTTAAAGGTGGGAGGCAAGGGTTGAAAGAACAGAAATAGAATGTTGAACTTCTACAGAGAAGCAAAAGCAAGAATAAAGAAAGCCTGATTCATCAGAGAGATAGAAAGGAAAGGAGGGGGGAAAAGAAAGGAAGAGAAGAAGGCAGAGAAACAGAAAACACAAATAAAATGGTTTCCTAAAGCACATACATATGCACACGTATGTTTGCACAGATTCAACTCTCCTCTGAAAAGACAAACTATGAAATTGCACTGTTCTCTTTGCAATCTCAAGATAGGCTGTTCACAAAGATGTACCTAACAGAAGGGCACAGAAGGTTAAAAATGAAGGGAGCAGAAAATTATACACGTCACAAACATTAGCACAGAGAATTGCCCCCGCCCCAAGGGTCGACAGCCTAGTTCTCAAATTTATTTGGTAAAGGATCATGAAATTATGAAAAGGATAAACTCGGAGAGAGATCTTTCCTTACTAAGTATCAAGATGTATATTAAATTATAGTAATTAAAACACTGTAGGATTGGCATGAAAATAGACAAACCAGATCAAAGGAACAGAATATTCATCCTACATACAGGTAGAGACGCAACAGCTCTAAGAACCAGCGGAAAAACAAAAAAGTTAGTAGTGTGGGACACTTGATTGTACATTTGGAAATGAACACAAGTTGACAGACCCCTACAGGGTCCATATGCAAAAAGTGAATTCCATAAAGATTAAAAATCTTCATCTGAATACCAGGCTTTTTAAACATTTAAAAAATGTTCTAGATGAAGGAAACTCTCTTTGTGGCATTAGAGGAAGATGTCACAAAAGTCAAAACTCATGAATATGAATTTTGGTCTATTTGAATAAAAGAAATACATTAGAATGACAAAACAAACAAACAAACAACAACAACAAAAAACCCATAAAGTTAACACGTAAGCAACAGACCAGAAGAAGATGGATGAGAATTCAAGTTATAAAATAATCATGACACTTGTTTGAGTGAGGAGTTTCAATTCACAAAGAACAAATATCTACCTAAAACAATTACTAGGGGATTAGGATTTCAACACCTGGTTTGGGGGGAACACAGACATTCCATCTATAACAATGTCTGAAAGCACAATACCCTACTTAATCTGTAATTCATACAGTAATATTACTGTCTAATACATAGTTCGTTATATGAAATTCCAAGTCCTTTACATGTCATGTCTCTCCAAAATATATGTGTGGAAACCTTAGCCCCCAAAGTGATGGGATTAGAAGTGAAAACTTTGAGAGGTGATAGAGTCCTAAGTGTGGAGTCCTCATGAGTGGGATTATGTTCTTATAAGAGAGCCCCAAAAAGCTCCTTGGCCTTCTGCCATGTGAAGTGACGATGAGAAGGTATTTGGACCAGGATGCAGGTACTCACCAGGCACCAATTCCACCAGCATCTTGAACTTCCTAGCCACCAGCATTTTGAGAAATAAATTTATGTTGTTTATAAGCTACCCGATCTATGGCGTTTGTAATAGCAGCCCTGATGGACTTTTTAGTTTGTATATTTGACCATAATTTAAAAAGAAGGAAAGGAAAATTATCTTTCTGAAGTCCATACTGAGCCTTTGACTATAAGACATTTAATCAATAGTTTCCTCAAAGCAAAATCTTCTTCTAATAGAAGTAATATGTATATATATGTATATATTTTTTAAATTAAATTTTTTTAAAAAGTGTTGTCTTTTGCAATTAAATCATAAAAGGAAAAGATCAGGTGGTGTAAATAGAGAGAAAAGTAGTACAATATGAAACTATCCTTTCACCACATCTGTTATCTCACTTAAAGATCTTGGATCACTCTTTTTCTTTACATCTGATGCCCAGGCCACAGTGGCCCCCTTTCAGTTACACAAACACACACACACACACAAAGTGGTTTTCCTGCCTCAGCACCTTCACTCAGCTGTTCCGTCAGTCTTGAGCATACATACCTCTGCTCCCTGGTGGCTGACCCATCTCATTCTGCAATTCCATATCTTCAGACAAGCTTCAGGGTCCTGCTGCCTGGTTCTTCCCTCTTCCCTTGATTATGATTCTCAATGGATGTGCCCTCTTTACTTCTTCTATAGAATTTATTACCATTTATTATATACGTGTACTTCTGTGCGGTTTTCGTCTGTCTCTCCCACGACTGCATAGACGCTGGCTATTTTATTCACAATGTCTGCTATTATTAATTAATATCACCAGGCACATAAAAGGCACTCAAGATTATGTGAGAGTGTGTGTATGTGTTTATTTAAATTTAATTGAATAAAAAATCTCTCAAGGAGCCAAGATTTACCCTAGGCATCTCCCTCATAATTCTAACCAGTCGAAAGAAGTTTACAATAAACGTGGAGGGCAGCTTGAAAAGGGAGCAGGCTACACTCAGACAACAAGAAACTTAATGAGAGATGATCGAACATAGCCAAGGGTGTGTGTGGGCGGGGAGGACATGATGTTGATTTGGGAACACGGATCTCTCTCAAACCATCACTCAGTTCCAGTAATAGGAAAATGTAAAACAGGCCCAACTCTTAGAAGCTAATGGTTTAAGATATAATTTAGGAAGGAAGGGCGAATAGAAAAGGGAAGGGAAGAGGAGGAAAAGAAAGGCATAGAATGTTCTTGATGTTCTTATTCTACATAATGAAGAGCAACATATCACCAGGGAGGAGGGACATCTAACAAAATACTTGGAAGAATTTATTGCTAGAATTAAAGCCATTTGTGCTGGTCTTTGAGAAAGATCTTATTGCACAGTTGGCCGCCAGTTGAAATCATTGATGGCAAAGACTCTCTGTGTATAAATCATTCACTAAGAACTAGTCACATCGTCTTCTCCTTCTCCTGACATTGCTTCTCAGGGCCCTTTCTTTTTCTTTCTTTTTAAATTATTTATTCTTTTTAGCTATGCATGACAGTATAGTATTTTTCGGCATATTATACATACCTGGAGTATAACTTATTCTAAGTAGGATCCTACTCTCAGTGGTTGTACATGATGTGGAGTTACTCTGGTGCTATTCATATGCAAAGATAGGAAAATTATGTTCAATTCATTCTACTGTCTTTCCTATACCTATCCCTTCCCTTCATTCCCCTTTGTCTACTCCAATGAACTTCTATTCTTCCTCTCCCCACCCTCCCTTGTTATGGGTTAGCATCCACATATCAGAGAGAAGATTCAGTCTTTGGTTTTGGGGGACTGGCTTATTTCACTTAACATGATAATTTCCAGTTCCATCCATTTATTGGCAAATGCCATAATTTCATTCTGCTTTATGGCTGAGTAATAGTCCATTGTGTATATATGCCATATTTTCTTTATCCATTCATCTGTTGAAGAACTCTTAGGTTGGCTCCACAGCTTGGCTATTGTGAACTGAGCTGCTATAAACATTGATGTGGCTCTGTCACTGTAGTATGCTGATTTTAAGTCCTTTGGGTATAAACTGAGGAGTGGATAGCTGGGTCAAGTGGTGGTTCCATTCCAAGTTTTCTGAAGAATCTCCATACTGCTTTCCTGAATGGTTGCACCAATTTGCAGTCTCACCAGCAATGTATAAGTGAACCTTTTCCCCTACATCCTCACCAACATTTATTATTACTTGTATTCTTACTTGTATTGCCATTCTGACTGGAGTGAGGTGGAATCTCTGTGTAGTTTCAATCTACATTTCTCTAATTACTAGAGATGTTGAACATTTTTTCATGTATTTGTTGACCAATCATATGTCATCTGTAAAGTGCCTTTGACCATTTATTGATTGGGTTATTTGTTCTTTTGGTGTTAAACTTTTTTTGAGTTCTTTGTATATCTCAGAGATTAATGCTCTGTCTGAGGTGCAGGTAGCAAAGATTTTCTCCCATTCTGTAGGTTCTCTCTTCACATTCTTGATTTTTTCCTTTGCTATGAAGAAACTTTTTAGTTTGATGCCATCTCTTTTATTGATTCTTGATTTTACTTCTTGAACTTTAGGAGTCTTATTGAGGAAGTCTGTTCCTAAGCTGACATGATGGGAAATTGGGCCTACTTTTTCTTATAGTAAGCACAGGGTCTCTGGTCTAATGCTTAGGTCCTTGATCCACTTTGAGTTGAATTTTGTGCAGGGTGACAGATAGGGGTTCAAATTAACTCTACTACATATGGATTTCCAGTTTTCCCAGCACCCTCTGTTGAAGAGGCTATCTTTTCTCCAATGTATGTTTATGGTGCCTTTGAATAGTGTGAGATAAGTATATTTATGTGGGTTTGTCTCTGTCTTCTATTCTGTTCCTCTGGTCTTCATGTACGTCTTTGTGCCAATATCATGCTATTTTTGTTACTATGGCTCTCAGAGCTGTTTCTCACCCCATTGCTCAGGTTTTCTCAAACCTGCAGCTGGTTTTAAAACTGGCCAGCACTGGCTCTGGCATGTCAGGCAGAAGCACCTTGAGGTTGAGAGGCATCCAAAACCAACCTTATCCCCAGCTCTGTTATGTGCTAGGTCTGAATTAAACTTGTCAGTTCTTCCAAAAAGCTAAAAAGAAAAGTCTTACTGTCCCTGTTTTACCTGTGCCACAGTCTAGCTCACCAAACTCATGTTAATGCAGGAATATTCAGAGGTGAACTGATTAGATTACGAGAACTGTAGCCTAATTGGTACCTCCTAGTTTGAGTGGTAACTGTAGGCAAGTAATGTTGGACTGGAGAAGGGTCATTGGGAGTGTTCCCTGGAAGGGTGCATCTTTCCTTCAGCCTGCCCCTTTCTGGCGTTTGCTCTCTACCTCCTGATCTCACCATGAGCCAGCAGCTTTCCTCCACTGGGATCTTCCCCTGTGATGAGCTGCCTCACCTTAGGCCCAAAGCAATGGAGTTGTCCATGTATGGACTGAGACCTTTGAAATGGTGAGTCCCAAATAAGCATCCTTCTTAGTTGTTCTTGTTGCATCACAGTGACACAAAACTAACTAATATAAGCAAGTAAGATCAAGAGAAATTTGTACTTTTACTCAGCTAATGAGAGTCTTTGCTTGTTTATTTGATTCCAAAATCACCATCTCTTCCCTGCATATGATATCCCTTAGCCACAAGGCAGGAATTTCTAGACAAATGAAATTACCTCCTACTGTCAGAATGATCTTTTTAAAAACATGGACATACTCATGTCACTTTCCTGTGAAACACACTTTCTACAATAGTTCTTTCTTACAGAAAAGTTGTGCCAATCCTTATCTCAGAAATGTGAACCCCTCAGCTCTAAATCTACACACAAAATCACATGCACACACGTGTGCACTTATACACTGACACATGAGGACAGGCACACATATCATTCAGAGTTTCATTTAAATTGCTACTTCTCTTTGTTTTTTCCTATACCACAACCAATTAAGCAATTCACCAATTTCAGACTATGTGCAAACTACCTGGGAAGATCTCACACTCAGAAATTCAATATCAATGCATCTGGGGAGAAGATTAAAAATCTGCATGTTAAACAATCACTTGAAACAAATCTGGTGTGGGGGGGTTCCAAGGACGAATTCTGAGGGGTATTCCAGGTTGTAGGGTTCCATCATAGCCAGCCTTCCTCTTGGAGCACTCTCATTCAACACTCATTCATTTGACAGACATTTGTTAAGTGTTCACTACATTTTTTTCTGGAAATTGGGGATACCATAGTCAAGGGAATAAAGGCCCGGTTCTCATGGAACTTACGATCTCATTGGAATAAAACAGAAATAAATAAATAAGTCCATGGATATATGGTCTTTCAGGTGGTGACAAAGAGAAATTAGTAGAAGGAAAGAGTGATAGGGAGATATTGTATTATTACATATTTAATATTTTCTCCTTAAAGGAAGGGCTTTATCTGTCTTCTTCACATCTGCACCCCAAGTATCATAAGCCTCACATGAAACAAACATCTTAGAGTAGAAAGAGGAGTACTTTATGATGCTAGAAATAAGGACTCTCAGACTGGCTTTTATAAATCTGAAGACAATGACATGATGTCCAACAGTTACCACTAGGAGCAGCCTATGGCATCACAAAGCAAAACCGGAGGCTTCCAAACCAAGAAATAAAATAGTCTGCTACCTTCTGCACTAACAGGGGCCTCTCTTGTTAAATTCTAATCTATAGCCACATCTTGGTTTTGACCTTTAGGATGAAACCAAAACAATTTGTTCTTTTACTTAATACTCTTTAAATATGTTAAACCTATCCTGTTATCCCTTCTCTGGGCTGCCTATTGGAAAATTAACCACTCCTCATGGGATATGCTGCCCCAAATTTTCACCATCCTAAACACTTGTGTTTGGAAATAGTTCCATTTAAAATCTTCTTTTAAAAACATTGTACTCAGAAGTAAACACAAAGCTGTAGCTGTGATCAGATCTTTCAAAATTGATATTATATAATTGTAGAATGCAATCTTATAAACACATTTCACGTTTGCTTTCTTTCTTTTTATTTTATTTTTTCAGTATTGGTAATTGAATCCAGGGTTTTGCACACATTAGGCAAGTATTCTACCACTGAACTACATCCCCAGCCCTAACACACTTGCTTTCAATAACATTGACAAAATGTGTGTCATATGCTAGCATTTAAACTTTCAGCTCATTTTCATATGGACAGTTAAGATAGGAATTTCCATCCTATGCTTCTATAGTCAAGTTTATTTTTAACCTCAATGCAATAGTTTAATTAAACAAGATTAAATGCTTTCTTGCATGTTCAGGCCAATTTTGCATATTCTAAGTCTTGATTCTCTCTTCCAATGTACTATTTCTCTGAAGTTTGCATCTTTTGTGACTATGACCTGCAAAGAACAAGAGCACAATAAAGAATTCTAATCAGAAAAACAAGCTTAGCATCCAGGTACAGTATTTCCCTCAAGGGCTGCTTGATATTACATTCTGAGGTCAACATCAGAGATTAGCTTGCCAAAATAAATTATTGAAATCAAAGCCAAAAGGACTGGGAAAAGTAGTTAGCAGGTGAGGGTCAGTTCTGACTCCTTGAAGGATAAAAGTGGTGAAAAAAACACACACATTTATCTTTCTTCCCTCCCAAAAACCTTCCCCAAAGGAAGGAAATAAAAGAGTATTATAAATTAAAATAATATGAATACACAAATTTAAAGAGAATGATAGAGATGATGATAGTATATAAAGATACTGACAAATTATTGGAACTTGAAAAAAAAAACATGGTGTGTTAGTCAGCTTTTCATCAGCTGTGACCAAAATACCTGAAAAGAATAAATTAGAGGAAGAAAGGTTTATTTTGGGCTCATGGTTTCAAAAGTTCTGTTCATGGTTAGCCAACTCCATTGCTCTGGGTATGAGGTGAGGCAGAATATAATGATGGAAGGGCATGGCAGAGGAAAGCTGTGTAGCTGATGATAGCCAGAAAGCAGGGAGAGTAGGAGAGGAGCCAGGGACAAGATATAATGCCCCAGGCACACCCCAGTGACCTCTAGCCACACCCTGCCTGCCTACAGCTATCAACAGTATGGTTATCAAGCACAACAGTCCTTTCAAATTATGAATCCATCAAATGGATTAATCCACCAATTAGGCTACAGCTCTCTCCTCTGAGCTTTTGGAAGACTTCATATTCAAACCATAACAGATGGTTAAGAACCAATTGACTTGATAAGTCTGATATAAACCTAGATAACAGAAGGAAGAGCCAACAGAAGCAAGCAACTTGTTCCATAGAACCCCAGAGAGATTTAGAGTACTATGATACCAGGTTTCTCAGATGGTTAAGTCAAACAGTGGGATTGCAGGATTACATAAGAGGTTCAATTCTCCATATCCCATCACCTTTCAGCAAACTAGTTAACTGCCCTCTTTCCATTAAACAGGGAGTTTACTTCCTAGAAAAATTTAACCAGTTCTCAGCTCTCATCTTCCAGTTGGGCTCCCCAGCATTGGCAGCTAGACTTATAACACAAGTCAGCAGACTGGATGATTACTCTCTGAAGAAATGAAGTCCAGGACTTCCAGAGCTCCCCAACAAATCAGCCAAGTCTACACTCAGTCTTCCTGAAATGAAGCCAACAGCCCACTCACAACCCATATTAATTCAAGTCATCTTGGACAAGAGAAATAACTCTTAGAAAAAAATGCCCTGTCACAGAAGAATTAAATTTTTCAGATAAAAATTTCCCACTGAGTGTCCAACCCAATAGATTTTTTTAAAGACCTACACTAGTGCACATTATTGTGAAATTCAAACCAGAAGCAGGTATGTGAAATACGATGAATCATATTGATATTAAGCTTTTTCACCGGAACATTTGAAGCTAAAAGACAAAGTAGCAATGTCTTTCAGATTCAGAAATAATGAGATGCCACATAGAATTCTATGTATACACATGAACACCCACACTTCCTATTCATCTTATAAGGAGTAGAATCAAAATGTTTTTAGATACGGATATTCTGTATCAAAATTTTAGTTGTCAAGCATCCTTCTCAATAAGTAACTGGAAAATATACCCTACAAAATGAGAAAGTAGCCCAA